>WNWK01003408.1:52500-75000 GCA_009830355.1 Cherax destructor | reverse complement strand
TCATCTGCTATCCTGCTTTCTGTTTTACTCTTAATTCTTTCAATAATAACTCTACCATACACTTTACCAGGTACACTCAACAGACTTATTCCCCTATAATTTTTGCACTCTCTTTTGTCCCCTTTGCCTTTATACAAAGGAACAATACAGCTCTCTGCCAATCCCTAGGTACCTTACCCTCTTCCATACATTTATTAAATAATAGCACCAACCACTCCAAAATTATATCCCCACCTGCTTTTAACATTTCTATCTTTTTTCCCATCAATCCCAGCTGCCTTACCCCCCTTTTATTCTACCCACTGCCTCACGAACTTCCCTACACCCACAACTGGCTCTTCCAAAACTCCTACAAGATGTTATTCCTCCTTGCCTACAAAATATATATATATATATATATATATATATATATATATATATATATATATATATATATATATATATTATGTCGTGCCGATTAGGTAAAACTGGTCAATTAGCAAGAACTCCTTTAAAATTAAGTCCTTTCTAAAATTTTCTCTTATACGTTTAAAGATATATTTTTTTCATTTATGTTAATGTAAAAATTTATAATTTTGTACCAAGAGAAACTTTGAAAACCTACCTAACCTTATTATAACAAGCGCAATTTAATTTAGCCTAACCTAACTAAATATATTTTAGATACGTTAACATTAATTTAATAATAAACAAACACAATGAAATATATTTTTTTCGTTGTGTTCAGAATGATTTTTGCTAAATTATTGCATACACAAATTTTCACTTGTCCTATATGGCAAGGTGAGCGTTGCTATTTAAGCCAAAATCGCAAGTTTTACCTAATCGGCACGACATATATATGCGTATGTGTGTTTGTATACACACGCGACATAATGACATCAAGTTGATTCATTTAACAGGTAATTTTGTTTCTGTATGTTTTCCATCAGTGTTCTTTATGTTTGATTGATTATCAGTTAAACAGGTTTCCATGAACTCGATTTGGCTCAGATATTTTATAATTCGTTCCAGTGTGTGTGTGTGTGTATGTGTGTGTGTGTGTGTGTGTGTGTGTGTGTACTGTACCTCTCAATAACCACCCTTATTATCATGACTGACCCCCCCATTACTGATGGGGATTGCCCAGTCACCTTCAATCACTACCTCTCTCCCTCCATTAACAGGGTTAATGGGTGTTACTGGTGTTTATTAGGTAAAGAGCGGCGTGAACAAATAGTGTAATGGTTGGACGTTTGTCGAGTTCTTTATGAGGATAATGGAGGGGAGAGAAATAATGGAGGGGAGAGAAATAATGAAGGGGAGAGAAATAATGGAGGGGAGGGAGTTAAATAGCTGGTGGTGGCTGCCGTGGAAGTAAGTTAACACCTTCTTTAATAGGGGATAATAGATGAATATTAATGGACATGTAAAAAGATTTAAAAAAATAAAGAGTGAGAATACAATTCACAGTAACTTGGCTGAACAATTTACACCTCAACTCACACTGTGTGGAAATATTTAACAGCTTTTTGGTCACTTTGGTCCATTATGAAGACATAACTGAGAAGTTGGAAGTAAAAAACAGAAAGATAGGTCGCTAAAAAGAGAGCTGATGTATGTGACATTGGTGACTAAGTGGTTTAGGGCGTCTCGAATTTTGACAGACTACGAGTCTGGCGTTTTAAATTTCGAGGGTTCGAGCCTCGACCAGTGCAGTTGTCGGAGAACTACGAGTGACAACAAAAATCTCACTTGGGTCACTAGCACAATTACCTATGCACTTCTCTCCTAATCAACACTCATCTATCCTACTCTGTCATACTCTATCCCAATCAGTCTCAGTCTATGCTGCTTTATCCTGCTCTCTCCACTTCTATCTTACTTTATCATATTCTCTGACCGTCTATCATATTCTTTCCCGGATACGGCAGCATAATTCTACTGTCTTCATGTCTCCGTTTCTTTCTTTACGTTTCCCCTCTCTCACATATTACGGTTCTTCCTTCAGCCTCAGTATCTTCCATCTCTCCTTCGTTCTGCCGTGCCACTGAGCGTGCCACTGAGCAGGTCTCCAGCATAATAAACTGTGAGCTGAAGTGTGTGGCACAGTCACCCAGACTAGAAGACAAAACACTCGCAAGCCACAATGGCAGATCATTTCAATCACCTAGTTACACTGTCAATCCCCTTCAATCACCCAGGGTTTAACGATCAGGGGCCCCGTCGTTATACCAGCACCTTGGCTCAACCAGCCAATCACAAGGAAGCCCACCAAAGCTGTGAAGCGATGTGGTACACTGGTAGAACAACTTTGGCAGACTTGCCTTCCCTGCTGGTCGTCACGGTTCACCGTGTCTTGTGTTTGCATTTGCCTCATTGTACAAAGCTGTAAATACTGTACATGGGCTATATATGTTGTAAATACCAGCTTATTTTTGGTGAAGGAAATATATTAATATATTTTCTGCTGTCTTTTTGCACGTTCCTAAGTGGTTATCGGATTACGGCCAGGTGTGCAGACCATATCTACACTTGTGTACGTAATACTCAGTCACACTGTCAAACCATTTCAGTCACTCATTCTGTCAGGCCATTTCGGTCACCCGACACACACACACACACACACACACGGACAGCACGGATTCAGGGAAGGCAAATCCTGTGTAACAAACCTCCTGGAGTTCTATGATAAAGTAACAGAGATAAGGCAAGAGAGAGAAGGGTGGGTTGACTGCATTTTCTTGGACTGCAGGAAGGCCTTTGACACAGTTTCTCACATGAGATTAGTAAAGAAGATGGAAGACCAAGCGTGTATAACAGGAAGGGCACTGGAATGGATCAGGGAATACCTCACAGGGAGGCAACAACGGGTCATGGTGCGTGATGAGGTATCACAGTGGGCGCCTGTGACGAGCGGTGTACCGCAGGGGTCAGTCCTAGGACCAGTGCTATTCTTGCTATATGTGAATGACATGACGGATGGGATAGACTCAGAAGTGTCTCTTTTCGCAGATGATGTGAAATTAATGAGGAGAATCACATCGGATGAAGATCAAGCAGGACTTCAAAGCGACCTGGATAAGCTTGACACCTGGTCTAGCAACTGGCTTCTCGAATTTAACCCCACGAAATGCAAAGTCATGAAGATCGGAGAAGGGCAAAGAGAGACCGCTGACAGAGTACAGGCTAGGTGGACAAAGACTACTAACCTCATCAAAGGAGAAAGACCTTGGGGTGAGTATAACACCAAGCACGTCTCCGGAGGCACACATCAACCAAATAACCGCGGCAGCATATGGGCGACTGGCAAACCTAAGATTAGCGTTCCGTTACCTTAACAAGGAATCGTTCAGGACACTGTATACCGTATACGTCAGGCCCATACTAGAGTATGCAGCACCAGTCTGGAACCCACACCTGGTCAAGCACGTCAAGAAATTAGAGAAAGTGCAAGGTTTGCGACAAGGCTAGTTCCACAACTCAGGGGACTGCCTTATGAAGAAAGGTTGAGGGAAATAGGACTAACAACACTGGAGGACAGAAGGGTTAGAGGAGACATGATAACGACATACAAAATACTGCGGGGAATCGACAAGGTAGATAGTGACAGGATGTTCCAGAGAGGAAACACAGAAACAAGTGGACACAACTGGAAGCTGAAGACTCAGATGAGTCAGAGGGATGTTAGGAAGCAATTCTTCAGCCATAGAGTAGTTAGGAAGTGGAATAGTTTAGCGAACGATATAGTGGAGGCGGGAACCATACATAGTTTTAAGACAAGGTATGATAGAGCTCACGGAGCAGGGAGAGCAGAGACCCAGTAGCGGACAGTGCAGAGGCGGGGCCAGGAGCTGAGTCTCGACCCCTGCAACCACAATTAGGTGAGTACAATTAGGTGAGTACACACACACACACACACACACACACACACCCAGACCGTTGCAATCAACACGTCATTCAGTCGACCAGTTAGGTCAGTCAAACAGCCTAAGTGATTACTTAACACTTATTTGTGGAGAGAACCAACCATCTAGAATGGCAAGAGAAAGGAACAGAGTTAATGGATAATCATATGAGGGGTTGGATTTAATGGATAGTCAGGTGGTGGCGGTGTTGTTAATGGCGGTGTTGTTGGTAGTGGTGCTGGCGGTGTTGTTGGTAACGGGGCTACGTAAACAAGGCCGCTAACGTCGCAGATAACAACGAAGATTACCTCACGATAACAAAGATGTGAGAGGAAGCCCAGCATCACCTGTAAGAGCCATACAACGCCTGTAAGAGCCATACAGCACCTGTAAGAGCCATACAGCACCTGTAAGAGCCATACAGCGCTTGTAAAAGTCATACAGCGCCTGTAAGAGCCATACAGCGCCTGTAAGAGCCATACAGCGCTTGTAAAAGCCATACAGCGCCTGTAAGAGTCATACAGCGCCTGTAAAAGCCATACAGCGCCTGTAAGAGTCATACAGCGCCTGTAAGAGCCATACAGCGCTTGTAAGAGCCATACAGCGCCTGTAAGAGCCATACAGCGCCTGTAAGAGCCATACAGCGCCTGTAAGAGCCATACAGCACCTGTAAGAGCCATACAGCACCTGTAAGAGCCATACAGCACCTGTAAGAGCCATACAGAGCTTGTAAAAGCCATACAGCGCCTGTAAGAGTCATACAGCGCCTGTAAGAGCCATACAGCGCTTGTAAAGCCATACAACGCCTGTAAGAGCCATACAGCGCCTGTAAGAGCCATACAGCGCCTGTAAGAGCCATACAGCGCCTGTAAGAGTCATACAGCGCCTGTAAGAGTCATACAGCGCCTGTAAGAGTCATACAGCGCCTGTAAGAGCCATACAGCGCCTGTAAGAGTAATACAGCGCCTGTAAGAGTCATACAGCGCCTGTAAGAGTCATACAGCGCCTGTAAGAGTAATACAGCGCCTGTAAGATGTCATACAGCGCTTGTAAAAGCCATACAGCGCCTGTAAAAGCCATACAGCGCCTGTAAGAGCCATACAGCGCCTGTAAGAGCCATACAGCGCCTGTAAGAGTCATACAGCGCCTGTAAGAGTCATACAGCGCCTGTAAGAGCCATACAGCGCCTGTAAGAGTAATACAGCGCCTGTAAGATGTCAACAAGCTTCATACTGAGAGAGAGAGGTATAATCTACTGTATCCTACGAGGTCATTCGTGAGGAAAAAATAACGAAAGTAAAAAAAAAAAATATGCACAATATTGAAACAACTCCTTGAGTCTTGATTGTCCAGGAAGTAACTATTATATTTTGTAAAGCCGTAAACCCATGCGAGTCAAGCTCAAGGAGTGATGGAAGTTCGATCCTCCGTTCCCTTAGCCACTAGAAGAGAGGCTGTAGCCTCCAGCTCAGACTTCCTCCAGGATGTACACAGTCATCCATCTTGGTCTCTCCCTCACTAACCTTCCTTCAGTGGGGTGAAGATGTTGCTTATTTTTTGAGTATATCCCCAGTGATATGTCGGAGTATATCCCCTCGAGTCCATGATATATTACCCCGTAGAGACGGGGCTCTAGAGACGACGGCGGGAGAGGGAGGGGGAGAGAGAGAGAGAGGGGAAGATGAAGAAAGCGATAAAGGGGCTGAGTGAGGGAGGGAGAGAGGGAAGGAAGGGATGGAGAGAGGAGGTGATGGGGTTAGGTGTTGTACACAGCTTTTTAACTTATGTTAGTACAGTTCTTTTTCAGGTTACTTTGTTGGGAGAACAAAGGTCATTCAGTAGTAGTAATGGTAGTAGTAGTAGTAGTAGTAATAGAAGTCGTAGTAGTAGCATTATTATTATTATTATTATTACTATTATTTTCATTATTATAATTTAGTACAGTAGCTGAAGGTTAAATTAAGTTGGGTTAGGTTAGGTAAGGTTAGGTTAGGGTAGGTTAGGTTTGGTTAGGTTAAGTTAGGTTAGGTAAAGTTAGGTTAGGATAAGTTAGGTAGGGTTAGGTTAGGTAAGGTTAGGTTAGGTAAGGTTAGGTTAGGTTAG
Organism: Cherax destructor; assembly: GCA_009830355.1. Taxonomy (NCBI): domain Eukaryota; kingdom Metazoa; phylum Arthropoda; class Malacostraca; order Decapoda; family Parastacidae; genus Cherax; species Cherax destructor. Next base: position 69,010 of record WNWK01003408.1, on the reverse strand, counting down.
GTAAGATTAGGTTAGGTAAGGTTAGGTTAGGTAAGATTAGGTTAGGTAAGGTTAGGTTAGGTTAGGTAAGGTTAGGTTAGGTAAGGTTAGGTTAGGTAAGATTAGGTTAGGTTAGGTAAGGTTAGGTTAGGTTAGGTAAGGTTAGGTTAGGTTAGGTAAGGTTAGGTTAGGTTAGGTAAGGTTAGGTTAGGTAAAGTTAGGTTAGGTAAGGTTAGGTTAGGTTAGGTAAGGTTAGGTTAGGTTAAATTAAGCTGGTTTTGGTTACACCACAATACACATATAAAAACATTCTTTTAACCAGGCATAGTGCAACAACAGACAACAAAGTGGCCCATTGATCTTACATTCACACAAAGGCGACACATAAGATTACTAAACACAAACAGTGGAAAGTTGACCACATCTTAGGATGAAGGGAAATTAAATAATATTACGAGTGAAGAGTGAGTGAGAGTGTGGGTGAAGAGTGCGTGAGAGTGTGGGTGAAGAGTGCGTGAGAGTGTGGGTGAAGAGTGCGTGAGAGTGTGGGTGAAGAGTGCGTGAGGCAGTATTGAAGAATGATACGTGAGAGCATAATACAATAACATGCACAGGCTGAGCTGGGGTGCATAATAAACACGCCACTGTTGGTGGCACTAATTAATAATAAACTGTGAACTGAATAAAAATTTCCCACGCATATTTCTAACATTGAAACAATGTTTCCAGTAAACCCGTCATACTTCACGAGGAGAAAAATGTTAGTTTCTAAATGTCCTCTTCCTCCTACTTATCCCTGTACCACGAAGGTTCTAAAATACCTGACGTTACTTGACATTTTTGCTCTGCAGTGCAGATATATGAAGAGTGTTTTGTTCGTCAGGAAAAAGGAAGTGCCTCCTGGCACCAGTTTAATGATTAAAATAACCGCTTGTACACCAATGATAGATTTTGCCCGGGTGTGACAACCGCTGCTTCGTCATTACCTGACACCCGCGTCAGGAGACTCTTTTTTCCCGACACAGAAACTCCCAACACAATCCAGGGGAAAGGAGAATTTTTTCTCTTTCATGTCGCTAGAAGACGCTGAAAATCATTGAGAAGTGGTTTCTCGCCTTCCCTAGTCTTAAGAAGAGAGTTTTTGACATACACAGGATGTTTGGGGCAGGTGGTGAAGTGTTTGCAACACCACCTGCACCACCTGACACCAGAGACGATGATTCAAGAGAGGAACTGAGGAACCGTCTTAAGGCACTTGTAACACAGTGTCTAACTACTTGCCTTCATTCAGTGTATTCTAAAACCGGAAGTGTATCCAAGTATCAGTTTTACTGTGTAGTTTGTTGATAAAAATGGCGAATTTGAAAGTGATGATACGAGAAAGAGTAGGAAGAAGGGAAAAAGTTTGCTTCATCTTGTGGATAAGATGAAAAAAACAGGGAGCTAGGAAAGCAGGAAGGATAATAGAGTTAAAAAGAGAAATATCGGGTGGAGAGACGGGCGGGAGAACCTGCCGTCGTGATATAGGAATATCACAAATATCAGCAAACTTACCGAACACAACTATTTTCCTTTTCCACTCGGCAGTGAATCTTATTTCCATATTTCTCCCCTCTGACTTTACCGAATTGGATTTTCTTCGGGACAAAATTTTAAGAGTCAATCCTTGTGTTCCTCCTGGGCAGGTGCGAAGCTTGACTTGCCTGTGGGGGAAATGTAAATGAATTTTCTTGCGCAAGATACACAGGTGTGAAAGCTTCGTAACTTTCTACACGGGCGAATTTACAGATGTGAAGATACACATCTCTTAGTGCATAGGGACTGAGAGCACTAAGAGCTTTGCTCTAATTGAAAATTTAGGGATATAAAAAGTCTTGATTGGTGATGCACAGGTTGAAAAACAGCCTTAACCACCCATGTGTAGCCTTAACCACCCATGTGTAGCCTTAACCACCCATGTGTAGCCTTAACCACCCATGTGTAGCCTTAACCACCCATGTGTAGCCTTAACCACCCATGTGTAGCCTTAACTCATATGTAGCCTTAACGGCCCATGTGTAATCTTAACGACCTATGTACAGCCTCAAGTGATGGTCTGCAGAGGTCAATTTCCACTGCAGGAATGAGAATGGAAGTTGGGTTTTAAGGGCCACTAAAACCAGTTGAGAGTCGGCAAATATTTCAACTTAAACGGCAAATGAGTTACCGTTTTTTGCGTGGGGGAAATTTTTTAGTTGTTTCTTGTATGCGATTTAAGATTTTTTCGTACTTAATGAGTAATATAACAAATATGAGAGAGAGAGAGAGATAGAGAGAGAGAGAGAGAGAGAAGTAGGGAGGGCCTAAAGAAGGCATGGAGGAGGGAGGGAAGTGGGGAAAGATTCCTGAGGGAAGTGAGAGGAGGGAGGGAGGAAGGGAAAAAAGGTGAGAGAAAAAAAAAAGCTGAAATTTTCGAGGTAAATAAAAGTGTCGCTTTTGTTTCTACGACGTAAATATCGCTGATGAGCTAAACATTAAAAAAAAATAACATTTACATTACGATTCTCATTCTGTATCGTCCAAATGTCTGACATCTTCCCAATTCTGGCACTACTAGTGACTCTCATGACATATTTCAGCCTTTTTCTCGTTGCTGACAGCCACCTCGCTGACAGCCACCTCGCTGACACCACCTCGCTGACAGCCACCTCGCTGACACCCACCTCGCTGCCCCACCCGCTGACCCACCGCTGACAGCCTGCTGACACCCACCTCGCTGACACCCACCTCGCTGACACCCACCTCGCTGACACCCACCTCGCTGACACCCACCTCGCTGACAGCCACCTCGCTGACAGCCACCTCGCTGACACCCACCTCGCTGACACCCACCTCGCTGACACCCACCTCGCTGACACCCACCTCGCTGACACCCACCTCGCTGACACCCACCTCGCTGACACCCACCTCGCTGACACCCACCTCGCTGACACCCACCTCGCTGACACCCACCTCGCTGACACCCACCTCGCTGCCCCACCTCGCTGCTCCACCTCGCTTGACACCACCTCGCTTTACAGCCGTTCTTTTCTTCAATAATTGCGGTTGAATATACGCTTTTATAGGTTTACAGTTATTCTTACTTAACCTAACTTTATCTAACACAACGTAACGTTACCTAGCCTAACTTTATCTAACCTTTTTTCATCTAAACTAAAAATATACACACACACACACACACACACACACACACACGGAGCTTGGACTCGACCCTGCAACCACAACTAGGTGAGACAAACCACAACACAACACACAACACACACCACAGGAGCTATGACTCGACCCCTGGGGAACCACAACTTAGGTGAGTACACACACCACACACAACACAATCATCTAGAATACATACGTCAGTTCTACAGGAATAAGAAATGAGGAAGAAAAACAAATGTTCTCAAATCGTCGCCTTTGAAGAAAGTGATAGAAAAAGTGAGGTTACGTGAAGAATGAAGGCGTGGAGGTACGTGAAGGAATAAATGCGGGGAGGTTACGAAGGAATGAAGGCGGTGAGAGTTAGGAAGAATGAAGCGGTGGATTACTGGGAATGAAGCGGTGGAGGGTACGTGAAGGAATGAAGGGGAGACGTTACGTAAGAGATCAGAAGGCAGTGGACTTACGAGAAGAATAGGGTGGAGGTTACCATGAACATAGTAGAAGGCAGTGAGCTCGTGGAAGGAATGAGGCAGGGAGTTACGTGAAGAGACAAGAGGCGGTGGACCCGGTACTGAAGGGAAAGAAGGCAATGGACGTTAGGTGAAGAAGAAGGAAAACAGTGGGGGTTACGTGAAGCAAGACAGGGTGGAGTTACGGAAACAAAGGCAGTGGAGGTTACAAGAAGAAAAGCAGGACTTACTCGACCTGAACACGGCAGGGAGTTACGTGAAGAATATAAGGCGTGACGTTACGTGAAGGAAGAAAAAAGCGTGAGAGTTCTGAAAATCGGTCGGAAACTTTGAAGAATGAAGAAAGAGTGGAGGTTACGTGAAGGAATGAAGGCGGTGGAGGTTACGTGAAGGAATGAAAGCGGTGGAGGTTACGTGAAGGAATGAAGGCGGTGGAGGTTACGTGAAGGAATGAAGGCGGTGGACGTTACGTGAAGGAATGAAGGCGGTGGAGGTTACGTGAAGGAATGAAGGCGGTGGACGTTACGTGAAGGAATGAAGGCGGTGGAGTTACGTGAAGGAATGAAGGCGGTGGACGTTACGTGAAGGAATGAAGGCGGTGGACGTTACGTGAAGGAAGGAAAGCGGTGGACGTTACGTGAAGGAATGAAGGCGGTGGACGTTACGTGAAGGAATGAAGGCGGTGGAGGTTACGTGAAGGAATGAAGGCAGTGAACGTTACGTGAAGGAAGAAGCGTGGAGGTTACGTGGAGGAATGAAGGCGGTGGAGGTTACGTGAAGGAATGAAGGCGGTGGACGTTACGTGAAGGAAGGAAAGCGGTGGAGGTTACGTGAAGGAATGAAGGCAGTGGAGGTTACGTGAAGGAATGAAGGCGGTGGACGTTACGTGAAGGAATGAAGGCGGTGGAGGTTACGTGGAGGAATGAAGGCGGTGGAGGTTACGTGGAGGAATGAAGGCGGTGGAGGTTACGTGAAGGAATGAAGGCGGTGGAGGTTACGTGAAGGAATGAAAGCGGTGAAAACAAAAGACTTCCTTGTTTTTGAAGGTCATTGATTGATTTTTTGAATAAATGGTTTAAATAAGCTTCTCTGTATTGGACTAAGTTGATGATTAAGACACGTGAGCAGCAGTTGGGTGTCTTTATCGATGAAACGTTTCGCCCACAAAGTAGGCTTCTTCAGTCAGATACACAGGATGGAATGTAGGCACCAGAAGTGACCAAGCAAAAATGATGTAATCTGCTGCCTACATTCCATTCTCTGCATTCAACTGAAGAAGCCTATCACGTAAGCGAAAAGTTTCAACAATAAAAATGCCCAACTAAAAATGTGTAAATAAAATCAAGATTTTTTTTTTTGTTATAGAATCATTTATACTATTTCATGGCCTGAACCAAACTGACAAGGGTTAATAATATTGTGTTTCGAATTTCTCTATTCGCTTGTGTTTTATTTTTTTGTATTACATAGCCTAGTAGTGTCAAGCTAGAAACTGGCCTAGCATCGTGTAACTCTGGCTACTTTGTTAGTCATTTGATGACCCACAGCTGGAGCTTTTGGTCATCTGACCGAGGACTTCCGCTGGCTTACCGGTCCACCTCTTTAAAAAAAAATAATGGTTATGGTTATAACCATTAGGATATAATTTGGGAACGTTCTGGTTTCAATAGATTTATTAGACACGGCAATAGTTAATGATAGATGTACCTTTGCTATATGGGTATAAATGGTATAAAATACCCACGCGATAGAAAAACAGACACAAATGAAGTATAGTACAACCCTTTATTGACTACGTTTCGCCCACACGAATCTTACTGCGACGTGATAAAGCCCACAGTGTGGGTGAAACGGAGTCGATAAAGGATCGCATTATATTGCAAATTGTGTCTATTTTTCCATCTTATATACGAGCGAAGGTGTATCAACTTTATTTCCTAATTTATTTTTAAAACGAATTTATTATTGAGCTTTTCCCTCTGAGGGGAGAGAGTAGAGACAGATATAGTGAACCTGAAGAGTTATTTGTAAGACAATCTTGGCTTTGGTTCTTTAAGAAATTGTTCTGCTTACACGAGGGTCATTAAGGCTGACCATAACTAGTCACCACCTGCCAAGAATAATGTCATTCCTTAAATTGGGATTAAGAACAAACTCTCAGCGTATATACACAGGGAAATATATTCTTAGGATAGGGTGTATAATTTTTTTTAGAGAAGTAGCACAGAGAGTGAGGGGGATTTAGAGTTTGCTACCTGAAGTGTCTAGTTTATTGTGCACCCCATATCCATCCTGTGGAGGGTAGCACAAGAGCATATGGATACACAAAAGGCCTAGCAACTAGGCCCAAAAAGGGTTAACAGGAGTACATTTGGATTTATATCTACAGTTCAGTTATCTGTTACAAGCAAATTTAGGAAATTTGCTTAATATATATCTGGTACCTTATTTTCATTAAAAAGATATCCTGACATGTCACATAGGTTATTATACTGGGTATCTCTATATTCCTCAGTAAGTGCACAATTAAGCACATAGTGTTCAAGATAGTGACCATAAGACGCGGTGAGAGGGAATAGAAGAGGATAGAGGGAAGCAGGGAAGTGGCGGGGAAGGGTAGCGGGAGAGTTGAAGAGGATGGGGGTTGGGAAGGGTAGGGGGAGTTGAAGAGGGAGGGGTTGTTAAGCGTAGGGCAGAGTTGAAGAGGGAGGGGTTGTTAAGGGTAGGGGAGTTGAAGAGGAGGGGTTGTTAAGGGTAGGGGAGTTGAAGAGGGAGGGTTGTTAGCGTAGGGAGAGTTGAAGAGGGAGGGGTTGTTAAGAGTAGGGAGAGTTGAAGAGGGAGGGGTTGGGAAGGGTAGGAGGAGTTGAAGAAAGAGGGGTTGTTAAGGGTAGGGGAGAGTTGAAGAGGGAGATTGGGTTGTTAAGGGTAGGGGGAGTTGAAGAGGGAGGGGGTTGTTAAGGGTAGGGGAGAGTTGAAGAGGGAGGGGGGTTGTTAAGGATAGGGGGAGATGAAGAGGGAGGGGGTTGTTAAGGGTAGGGGGAGTTGAAGAGGGAGGGGGATAGGAACGCCAGCGGCCGCCTCCTGATCACATAGTTGTATTGGTCTTATATTTTTGAGAACCTGAAAATTACTCTCTTGGAAAGGACAGGAAATGACGTCATAAAAATTCTTCCATTGATCTCTTTCTCTCTCTCTCTCTCTCTCTCTCTCTCTCTCTCTCTCTCTCTCTCTCTCTCTCTCTCTCTCTCTCTCTCTCTCTCTCTCTCTCTCTTTCTCTCTCTCTCTTTCATACTACAGTACATTTATCAAGACTAAGGTGGTGAAAAATCCTCTAGGGTGAGGGAATGATTACCTCGACTTCTACAGTCTCCAGTTTCAACATCTTCAAATAACCCCAGAACTGAACTGATAAGCTCACTGGTGGGCGAAACGTCTTCAGTATAAAGAGACCCAGGTCTTGCACATGTCTTATTCATCAGCTTCTCGCTATTGTATACAATTAAAACTCCGATAATTTTGCTAGTTCAGACACACCACCTCTTTTTTTTTTAGCAATTAGTCTTCGTTATACGAGAAATGACACTACGCTGCGTTCACTTCATCTTAAACTTACAGTTACGGTATAAAATAAATTAGATTTAAGAATTTTGGAGAGTTACAGTATTAGCTTCAGTCATGACTTAATGATTACGTTTTTACAGTGTCATTGTTCACTCTGAAATACCTGTGTTTCTCCAGAGTAATGTTCTTGGCTGAAGGACTTGTTGAAGTGGTTTGGACATTTAGAGAGCATGGAGCAAAATAGGATGACTAGGGCATATAAACCTGGGATGGAGGGAAGGAGGGGTCCGGGTCATCCCAGGAAGGGTTGGAGGGAGGGGGGGTAAGAATGATTTTCAGAGCTAGGGGTTTGTCATTGTGTTAGGAGTGTGCGGAGGCAGGTGGTTTTTATGATTTAAAGTGCTGTTAGAGTGTGAGCCAAGTAAAATTTTTGAAGGGATTCAGGGAAACCTGGCAGCCGGACTCGAGTCCTGGAGGTGGGCAACTCTCTGCCTGCACTCCGAAAGAGTGGTGGAGAGGTTGCAGTTTGGAGACTCGGCTGAACTGTGATGTCAACACGCTCCTGGCAGGACAACGATTGAAGGAATGATGGTGAAAATGTTTCTTCTCTTTCATGGGTCACCCTACCTCGGTGGGAGACGACCCGTGTGCTATTACACACACACACACACACACACACACACACACAATATATATATATATATATATATATATACTGATATATATATATATATATATATATATATATATATATATATATATATATATATATATATATATATATATATATATATATATATATATTTAACATTATCGAGCCCCCGATGCTAAGTTAGGTTAGGTAAGATTCATCAGGAAACAGGAGTTATAATATGATGACCTGCCACTGTAGCTTTTGGTCATCTGACCGAAGCCTTCCGCTGGCTTTTCCCTCCACCCTTTTAAGAATGAAGATTAAGTCTGCACTGTGCTAACAGTTGTGGTGTAATACAGAACCTGAGAGCAGAAACAAATGTAGAAATTTGTATTATCGGAAACCATATTATTATTATTATTATTATTATTATTATTATTATTATTATTATTATTATTATTATTATTATTATTATTATTATTATTATTATTATTATTATTATTATTATTATTATTATTATTATTATTATTATTATTATTAAGTGCTAAACTATAATTTGTAATAAGTTGCCAATAATTTGCTGTGATAATTAGTTTGTTGGAGAATAATTTTTTTTAACTCCTGAAGATAATCCGGTAAATTAACCTGCCAGTAACATGACAGTGATTTAACCTGACAGTAACATGACAGTGATTTAACCTGACAGTAACATGACAGTGATTTAACCTGCCAGTAACATGACAGTGATTTAACCTGCCAGTAACATGACAGTGAATTAACTTACCAGTATATATATACGTTGAGAAATAAATTTGTCTACTTCCTTGGAAAAAACATCGGTTTATCTGTGAAAAACCTGTGGCCGGTGTCGAGGGTACTTGTATACTTATAGCCTCGCAGGACTGTGTGTGTGTGTGTGTGTTTCACACCCCTTAAGTATTGATCTGGCAGACTGGTCTACAATAGTAGTCTGGCAGACTGGTCTACAGTAGTGGTCTGGCAGACCGGTCTACAGTAGTGGTCTGGCAGACTGGTCTACAGTAGTGGTCTGGTAGACTGGTCTACAGTAGTGGTCTGGCAGACTGGTCTACAGTAGTGGTCTGGTAGACTGGTCTACAGTAATGGTCTGGCAGACTGGTCTACAGTAGTGGTCTGGTAGACTGGTCTACAGTAGTGGTCTGGTAGACTGGTCTACAGTAGTGGTCTGGCAGACCGGTCTACAGTAGTGGTCTGGCAGACTGGTCTACAGTAGTGGTCTGGCAGACTGGTCTACAGTAGTGGTCTGGCAGACCGGTCTACAGTAGTGGTCTGGCAGACTGGTCTAGTATACTGGTCTCGCCAAAGTCGTAAATACAACAGAGCAAAACTTCAGAGAATCGAAGGTCATTGAGACCAGTCGCTCTTCATTCCATCGGCATAAGTTGACGTGGGACGCCGCTAGGGGGACTTTACGACTTCCGAGTCCAGTTTGAAGTATGTACTCTGTGAGTCCTCTGTAGTTTGTGAGTCCTATCTCTACTTTGAAGTCTGTAAGTCCTATCTGTACTCTGTGAGTCCTATCTGTACTCTGTGAGTCCTATCTGTACTCTGTGAATCCTATCTGTAAAGTCTGTGAGACCTATCTGTACTCTGTGAGTCCTAGCTGTCGTTTATGAGTCCTATCTGTACTCTGTGAGTCCTATCTGTACAGTCTGTGAGTCCCATCTGTACTCTGTGTCTGAGACACATCTACTCTGTACCTTAATCGCCTTAGTACTCTACAGCCCATGTTTGAGTCCTTGACTGCACTGTTTTGTGCACTAGGCTCAGCCATACCTATTTCTAAAACTTTGTATTGAAAATGAATCCAACCCTTCTTCCAAGTCGTTCCATTTCACTAATCAACCTCTGGGTGAAGAAGTACATAGCAGGGTGATGTCACTTTGACTCATGCACACATTTAGCTTCCATCTATGCTCTTGTCCCCTATAAAAACAGTTTCTCTCTAGTGAGTCCCTTTCAGTATCTTCAACGTCGTGGTCATGTCTCCCTCTCCGTCCTGCTTATTCCTAGTCACAGAACACCAGTAGGTTCTGGGGGGTTGGACTCACTCAGGAGCTCTAATCCCGTACTGGTTTATAACTGAGAATTAGGTTAACTGCAGTTAGTTGGCATCATTCCGGCAAGCTTGGCGTACGTCGGATCGAGTCTACAACACTATGTGCAGGGAATGACCCACATAGACGGAGGATTCAGGCTTCTATCACTCCGGGTTCAATGCTTTTCATGAGGTTATATCCATGCGGGTGCCGCACCACTGTCTCCAGCTATTTTCTCCGAGTCCTAATTATATTACCTGGTTCCTAATTACGTTTCCCCGGTTTCCAGATTACGTTCACCGGTTCCTCTGGCATAATGAACCTCAGTAATACCGTTACTGTAAGTTTAGTTGTTGTCTGTCAGTCTCTGTCCTTGTTGGAACACCTGCACAACGCCTGCACAACGCCTTCAACACCTGCACAACACCTGCACAACACCTGCACAACACCTGCTCAACACCTACACAACACCTGCACAACGCCTTCACAAGACCTGCACAACACCTGCACAACACCTGCACAAAACCTGCACAACACCTGCACAACACCTGCTCAACACCTACACAACACCTGCACAACGCCTTCACAACACCTGCACAACACCTGCACAACACCTGCTCAACACCTGCTCAACACCTGCTCAACACCTGCACAACACCTGCACAACACCTGCACAACACCTGCACAACACCTGCACAACACCTGCACAACACCTACTCAACACCTGCACAACACCTGGTTGATAACTGAGGCAACACTTGTGCAACATCTGGGCCTCTTTATTCCTGAAATGTTTCAGGATAACGATGCCCCACATGTTGCACAAGTGTCTCACTTATCTACTTATCGGGTTTCTAAAAACTTTATTCACACAACATCTGGTTCTGGAACTTTAGTACTGGAACTTTAGTACTGGAACTTTAGTACTGGAACTTTAGTACTGGGACTTTAGTACTGGGACTTTAGTACTGGAACTTTAGTACTGGAACTTTAGTACTGGAACTTTAGTACTGGGACTTTAGTACTGGAACTTTAGTACTGGAACTTTAGTACTGGAACTTTAGTACTGGGACTTTAGTACTGGGACTTTAGTACTGGAACTTTAGTACTGGAACTTTAGTACTGGAACTTTAGTACTGGGACTTTAGTACTGGGACTTTAGTACTGGAACTTTAGTACTGGAACTTTAGTACTGGAACTTTAGTACTGGGACTTTAGTATTGGAACTTTAGTACTGGAACTTTAGTACTGGGACTTTAGTACTGGGACTTTAGTATTGGAACTTTAGTACTGGAACTTTAGTACTGGGACTTTAGTACTGGGACTTTAGTATTGGAACTTTAGTACTGGAACTTTAGTACTGGAACTTTAGTACTGGGACTTTAGTACTGAGACTTTAGTACTGAGACTTTAGAACTAGAACTTTAGTACTGAAACTTTAGTACTGGGACTTTAGTACTGGGACTTCAGTATTGGAACTTTAGTGCTGGAACTTTAGTACTGGGACTTTAGTACTGGGACTTTAGTACTGGGACTTTAGTACTGGAACTTTAGTACTGGGACTCTAGTACTGGAACTTTAGTACTGGAACTTTAGTACTGGAACTTTAGTACTGGGACTTTAGTACTGGGACTTTAGTACTGGAACTTTAGTACTGGAACTTTAGTACTGGGACTTTAGTACTGGGACTTTAGTACTGGGACTTTAGTACTGGGACTTTTTTACTAGGACTTTAGTACTGGAACTTTAGTACTGGGACTCTAGTACTGGAACTTTAGTACTGGAACTTTAGAACTGGGACTTTTGTACTGGAACTTTAGCACTGGAACTTTAGTACTGGAACTTTAGTACTGGAACTTTAGTACTGGGACTTTAGTACTGGGACTTTAGTACTGGAACTTTAGTACTGGGACTCTAGTACTGGAACTTTAGTACTGGAACTTTAGTACTGGAACTTTAGTACTGGGACTTTAGTACTTGGACTTTAGTACTGGAACTTTAGTACTGGAACTTTAGTACTGGGACTTTAGTACTGGGACTTTAGTACTGGGACTTTAGTACTGGGACTTTAGTACTGGGACTTTAGTACTGGAACTTTAGTACTGGGACTCTAGTACTGGAACTTTAGAACTGGGACTTTTGTACTGGAACTTTAGTACTGGAACTTTAGTACTGGAACTTTAGTACTGGGACTTTAGTACTGGAACTTTAGTACTGGGACTTTAGTACTGTAACTTTAGTACTGGAACTTTAGTACTGGAACTTTAGTACTGGGACTTTAGTACTGGAACCTTAGTACTGGAACTTTAGTACTGGAACTTTAGTACTGGGACTTTAGTACTGGAACTTTAGTACTGGAACCTTAGTACTGGGACTTTTGTACTGGAACTTTAGTACTGGGACTTTAGTACTGGGACTTTAGTACTGGAACTTTTGTACTGGAACTTTAGTACTGGGACTTTAGTACTGGGACTTTAGTACTTGTGTGAGACCTGTACCCACTCTGCCTGAGGTACCCCAGCGAGTGAGTCCGTCTCCTGTATTATCCCAGTGCTTAACAAAATAGGGAATAGCAAAAGAAGGTACAAATAAAAATGGGAGCTATGGCTGTCGTTTACTTAATAACATAAAGAACGAGAATACATTATATCCTGACGGAGAATTACATACAATAACCATTGACCTATGAGACTTATTACCAGGGGGAAGGGTAGATGTTATCAGTAACACGGACTTATACTCACTCTTAATTCACCAACCAGCTGACCCGAGATTCGCAATGCGTGGCCCACTGCACTCCCGCTGTCCAGAGACCTGCTCACTGGACCTGTCACCCACCTCTCTGTTTCCTCTAGTCGTTTTCATGACCTTATATGGTGCTCAAAGCATCCCCCTTTCCCATAAGGTGTAGACCACGTGTTACGACCTGACGCCAGGCAAGAACAAAAGATCTGAGGCTTAAGTATGGAGGTGTGGCTGACAGCTTTTTGCCAAGGTAAGGTGTGGCTACTTAGGTAGACCTCACAGCACCCTGACTACATCACATCCTCCTTTCTCCCCGGTTTAAAATATCTGAGAACTCCTGGTTTATAAAGAATCTGGTATGAGTGCGCTGACAGTTCGTAACCCCATCTAGACATCCTAGGACACCGAGTTTTCTTTTTAAATATGTGCACCAATGCCCTGTGATCTGTTATTATTTTAAAATGGCGCTGAAATACATATGGTTCAAAGTATCTGATACTGCCGTCTGGAACCTATATCTTATAGCATCCTTGAAACTAGTCCAGTCCTTAACGTTAATAAATTGTGGGAGACTAAACATGGATGCTGTATTATCCACAATTGCCCTGAATCCAAGTGAAATTTTCATTTTTTCATCAGATATATTAAACAAAATGGCCTCAATATTTTTAATCCATGCTTCTACTTTTATATTTCTTTCAATGGGATTCCTCGGCAAATCCTCTACATGAAATTTTGGTAAATTTTCCAAGTATGGCCTATCGACAATTACTGTCCCATACGTAGAACCTCCAACACTACTCTCTAGAGCTGATGGCCCAGGTAAAATCTGTTGCTGAGTCATAGGGTTGGTGGGGACGCTGGGTGGCTGGGTTAGGGAAGGCTGGGGGCCCAGAAGTTAGGGTTGGGTCGAGACTCCCAGTGTATTAGATAGGGACCCATTCGGGGAACTATTGAGGGTTTCCCCAGCGGTAGTTACACGTGTGGGTGCTTGGTTGGAATTTACAGTAACAGCATTGGACACAGCAGTGGATACAGCATAAGGGACTGAGGAAAGAGGATCAACACTTGACACAGCCGGGGAAGCTATAGTTACTGAGGGGTTAGGCATACTAGTAGTGATAGTACCAGACGCAGACGTGGGAACCATAGAGGAAGCTACCACAGGGACTTGGGGAGCGGGCACAACAACAGAGGATTGGGGGTTACTCATAACTTGAGCGATAACACTATGAAGCACAGAATTAAGATAGTCAGCATTAATTGGATTATTAAAGTATGAAAGTATGGGGTTAGTAACATCCCGGGTTGGTAAAGTTGGTACTCCCGAACTAACATCAGTGGTAGATGTATTAGATACCACTGGAGCCATAGTATTCATGGCGCTACTGGGGGTCACCGTGGATCCTATATTCATTCCTGAGGTATTATTTATCCCTGAACTCTCTTTTTCCGAATTATGTATACCCAAGGCTTCACTCTCACTAACATTAATTCCTGAATCCTGCTCTGGAACCATATTGCTTGATCCTGGTGTGAGACCATTAACACTGAGGTTAACATCTGCCATCCTGATTAAAAGTGTAAACATTTATGAATTTTAGCTAAAAAAAATGATTTTTGTCAGAAAAGCGCTCAAACAGCTCTAAATCGTTGAAATATGAAAAAAAAACTGTTTTAGAATTTTTATTTGTAGTTTTTTAATGTTTAATATATTTTTTATCAAAAAAATATGAAATATTTAAAAAATATGTATATTTAAATTTGCATTTACACTACATATCTGACATCACTACATTTCTATCATAACTACACACCTGCGATCACTACACATCTACCATCAGTACACTACACATCTATCCCAATTACTGTACATATCTACCATCACTACTACTCTATCATAACCACACTGCACATCTACCAGCACCACACTGCATATCAACATCTACCATCACTACACTACACATCACCTCTACTATACTTTTATCACTAAACACATCACAAGTCCACTTTCTTAATCACTAAGCCATCATCTCTGCAACTCTTTTTATCACTATATTACTCATCACATTACTGATCACTTCACCACCATTCTACTCATATGATAACTTTACCACTTTCGTCATATCTACACCACACATCACTACTCCAATCATATCACTATACCACTCATATCAACATCCTACTCATACCATTATGCTTCTCACAATCAAAACACTACTCATCATATCTCTAAACCACTGTAATTAACACTACACAATTCATATCGCTACACCAATCCATCATCATGGCACCACTCACATCATCACTATATTAATTTATCACTTCACCACTAATATCACTACAGTCTATACATTACTATAATACTCACTTCTCCAAATGGTACTATAAGTATTAGTTCTGAATATTTCCATTTGGGCTGCCTTCGTAGACTAGTCGGTAAAGCGTCAAGTTATAACTCTGAAGAGCGAAGGTTCGAGTCTATTGTAAACCTTTCTGTAAAGTAATCGACAGTTGTTGATTATACATGGCTAAGTACGAGAATCAGAGTCTGAGCTACGAAAGTGAGAGTGATGACATTGTGGTCATCATCCCTTCCGTGGAGGATCAACGTAAGTGGAAAGATAAGGTCATCAATAAGGCAACCTTCAGGCCAACACCTGTTCAGCAGCTGAAAGGTGCCAAACGGGTGCTTCAAAAACTGAACGAAAAATGCAAGATGGCTCGTCTACATAAGGCACCATTCCCAGTAGCCACCATGGTAGTGGATAATACAGCAATGGTTGCTCAGAAGCGGAGCAACCAGTCTCAGGACTCCCTCCCTCCCCGCAAGAAAATCAAATTGCAGCGGAACAACTTCTGAGCATCCTCTCCTAACAATTTCCCCAAATCAAAAAAAAAAAAAAAAAAAAAAAAAAAAAAATAAGTTAAAAAAAAAAAAAAAAAGGAAATCAGTTAAAAAAAGAATAAAAAAAAAAAAAAAGGAAATCAGTTAAAAAAAAAGGAAGAAAAAATTAATTTGATTTTAAATTAATTATTGATTGTCTATTATTTACCTTTAAAATATTTATTACAACGATTATTTTTATTTTTATCTATAGATACGAATGTGCTTGTACCAGGAGGCATATCAAGTGTAATTGCTGCAACCCTGCTGTTTGTAGTATGAGGTTAAAATTTAAGTATTTTAGCTAGAAAATTAGCACATATTTCTGAGTTTTTTATATCTTTTTTGAAAATGATTACATATTTCGACGTTTTAGAGCTTTTTGAATGCTTTTCTGGCCATCATCATTTTTTATCTAAAATACATAGATTATTACACTTTAATTCACACTTTCTGCTGCAATTAAATTTTACGGAAAAAGTAAGCCAAATTTTATAAAAAAAATTGTTTACTAAACAAAAAAAAAAGATAGTGGAATATAATTATGATAAGCATAATCTTAGCTATAATGGAAAACTGATAATTATAATTATGATAAGCAGAGAATAATTATGATAATCAGATAGACAATGTAATTATGTTAAACAGGTTCTGATGGCTGGCAAAATGCATGTTTATTAGTTAGTCCGGATGGGATTCGAACCTCATTATTTTCAGTGGGTTAGGTAAGACCAAGCATTTCGAACAGGACACTGAGACTGACGCATATAGATCTGAACGTTTACGTTAGTGTATTGAGACCGGAAGACGTAGAACCATACACTAGGAGCAGGATACGTATGATCGTCCACTACAGTTAGTACAGGTACAAACGAACACTTCTAAACTGACTCGAACATTTCGAACTGAACACTAAGAGGACATCAAACCGAACACTGAAAACCGAAACCTTGAACAGGAGACA
>WNWK01003408.1:0-47500 GCA_009830355.1 Cherax destructor | reverse complement strand
CAGAAACTCGAATGGCAGTAAATTTACCTTACGAGAATCTTCACTGTGACTGTCAATGGAACCCACTTGATTCCTCTGTTGAGGAGGAAGCAGACGAGTGGATGTGAGTTTCCTGGTAAACCTGGCCGGTGTAACACAGGTTCGAGTCTTTGCCATGTTGAAATTGTCCATTAATAGTGACGCAGCTAGACTCTCAGTCTAGGGGAGGGACTTACAAAATCATGTGATTAAAAATTCGTGTGTGATTTTTTTTTTTTAAATATCGGGTTTTCGTGGTTACTGGTCAATATAATATAGCAAGAAATAGCCATTAATTTTAAAAATTAAAAGTATTTTCAATCTTTCCCTCAAGTGGTAGCGTTACTGTGTCATATAGAATTAATTTTATTTGGGTTTGAATTTTGCTCTTTGTTTCTCTTTCGATTGATTTTTTCCCCAACACATTTAAACAGAATAAACCCCACTAAAGATAGAAACAACATTTTTAGGAAAAACCTCTTTGTAAACCGACCGAATCCTCTTTCAGAATCTTCACACCGGCTTCCCTCGGAAGCCGGTCACCAGGATTCCCAACGCTGGGGAATATTTTACCTCTGCTGGTGATATATTTTAGCCTGGTATTCCCTGCGACACACAGATGCAGTAATATATTTCTATGTTCCATTGATCCATTGAAGAATTAATTTCGCGCCGCCCTCACTGAATTTCACACACGTAGTAATTCGTCTGTCGCCTCCCTTGTCTTATAGACGAAATAATTTATCCTTATATTTATTTATCAAGTAACATAATAATTGGGCATTTCCTTATTACTATAGATTAAATACCATTTAGAAGGAGGTTTGCCATACACACACACATACACTAAGACAAAATGGTAACTAACACACACACACGGGGCCAGGAGCTGAGTCCCGACCCCTGCAACCACAAATAGGCTTTATGTTGACATCACCAGAACTATTAAAACTGTCCAGAAAATATTTCATTGTTTAAAGAGGTAGGAGTTAGTTTCATGTCATCAGAGGACTGTAAAGACTTGACCACTCAGTGGCACTAACATAATGACAGTGTGGAAAATAGAGTTATGGGTGAAATAAATGAAGTGTATGAATGGATAAGAGGCGGGGTATAAATATGGTATTGAAAATGCAAATTAAGAGTTGAATTCACAACAGTGTATCGAAATTGAGCAAATATTGATTTAGAAATTATTTTCAAAATTCAAATTTTTATTTCATTTTATGCTGAAAAAAGGACAATGTAGTTTACGTGTAATAGTACACTGTTAGGCACGGAAGAAAGCCACTAATATGCAAATGCACTTAGACGTCCGAAACAAGCAGCCGTTACAGAAGCAAATACGTACCTTGATAAGTTTTAAATGTGCTAGACACACTTGAAATGAAACTAAATTGGCGTAAATGAGACCTATCTTCTATGACTGGCTAAATCGTAGCAACATGGTTACATACAACTTAGAAAACGTAGTTCGAGCCCTATTCTCTGTGTGACCTATTCTCTCTGTGACCTATTCTCTCTGTGACCTGTCATACGTGTTGACAAATTACAGTGTTTCTAGTGACCTTGTGCTATTTTTATTAGTTGGCGCCACTACGATACCTTACTCTGAGAAAACTTCCTCTCATTCCACCTGTTGCTACTCTTGCAACATTGCGGAGCTCCTGATGACACACGGAGACGTGTGAAAGATCTTCATCTGAAGATTGCCACCCCCCGTGGCTTGTCCTCCACACACACACACACACACACACACATACACACACACACAAGAGAAACACTTCCACCATCATTCACTCTGTCACTGTCTTGCCAGAGGCGCGGATACTACAGTTCAGATGCTCCTCCAAATTGCAAATATCCCCACCCCTCCTTCAGACTGCAAGCACCATACTTCCCACCTTCCAGGACTCAGTTCCGACCAACTGCTTTCTCTAAATCCCTTCACAGATGTTACCTTGCTCCCACTCCAACAGCTCGTCAAGCCCCAAAAACTATTTGCCTCTACTCCTATCTAACACGCTAACGTACGCCTGCTGGATGTCCAAACCCCCTCGCACACAAAACCTCCAGTTAAACACATCCATCAGTTATCATGGAGAAAATGACCCTCGTGGGAGGTTTCTCTATGATGAAAGTAGCTTGATCCAAGGAACATGAGCTATCCTCCACCTTCGATCAAACCTGACGCCTTCCTTTTCCCATACTCTGTATGAATCTTACAGGTTTATCTCTTTCCTATAATAGATAATAATAATAATAATTAATAAATAAAAGTATAAAATAGCTTACAACTGTCACTGAATATGAATTACACTTTTTACAACTTTCCTGTTAAATATCCATGGTTGGTTGAAGGTGTCATAGAAATATAGACAGCCTCCCCGACGACCCGACCTTTTTGTTTTGGTCAACACCAGCAAGCCCCTGTGCTCGTTCCCACACACACTCTGGGCCAGTCATCTTCCATCATGGCGCAGGATGCGACTCATCTTCTGCATGAGCCCCATCCTGAGTGATGAAATATGACAGGAGAAGCAATCCCTTTTATTCCCACTGCGTTATTATCACGACTCACTCGCTGTGAGTTCAAACCCCACCCGTCCCGTGTTTTTTTTTTAATTATCATGTATAAGAGAGTAGCAGCACTCTGCTAATCTGTCCAGTTTATATATATATATATATATATATATATATATATATATATATATATATATATATATATATATATATATATATATATATATGTGTGTGTATGTATATCTTACTAATTGCCGAGTTCTGATACTGTGTGCTGGAGCCTACAGGTCTGCTGGAGCCTACTGGTGTCCTGGAGCAGATCTTGTTAATTGAGAGCAGAGGAGCCAGGGTGCGTAAACTGGCTGTGTCAACCCTTTGAGTATTCGTTAGTATTATGCATCATGTATTTCCTACTGTCAATATTGAGTAATATTTCACTGCTTCCTGAGTCTTATTTCACTGTTTTTTTAATATTTCTAAATTTCTTTAGTGGTATTTCTGATTCTTTTGCATCTCTGTTGTTTGTCTTAGCTCCCTCGAGAGGGGTCGCTGCCCCCTAAGAGGGGGGTCGCCGCTCCCTTACTGTTTCTAACTGTTTCTCAAGTTTGTTTACAATATGTATGTTTACGTTTGTTTATCGAAGTGTCATACCAACCGTCGGCAGAGTTAATTAGCACGTTAATTAGCACATTAATTAGCCACTCCACTTAACTTCCACTTACTCGGCCACTTTATTGAAAACTCAATAAAGTTGCGAAACAGCGTCTTTACCACTTTGTTAACGACTCGGAGTTCACTTTTATTTATAACCTAATAATTTCTTTTTATTTTACACTACTGATATTTTTTCCCTTTATTCAGTTTGACTTAATATACACTGCAGTCATTATGCAAATTTTGACAGCACATATTCTCTGTCATATTCCATCACACAAGATGGTTTTCCTGTCATATTCCATCACACAAGATGGTTTTCCTGTAATATTCCATCACACAAGATGGTTTTCCTGTCATATTCCATCACACAAGATGGTTTTCCTGTCATATTCCATCACACAAGATGGTTTTCCTGTAATATTCCATCACACAAGATGGTTTTCCTGTCATATTCCATCACACAAGATGGTTTTCCTGTCATATTCCATCACACAGGATGGTTTTCCTGTCATATTCCATCACACAGGATGGTTTTCCTGTCATATTCCATCACACAGGATGGTTTTCTTGTCATATTCCATCACACAGGATGGTTTTCTTGTCATATTCCATCACACAGGATGGTTTTCTTGTAATATTCCATCACAAAGGATGGTTTTCCTGTCATATTCCATCACACAGGATGGTTTTCCTGTCATATTCCATCACACAGGCTGGGTTTCCCTGTCATATTCCATCACACAGGATGGTTTTCCTGTCTTATTCCATCACACAGGATGGTTTTCCTGTCTTATTCCATCACACAGGATGGTTTTCTTGTAATATTCCATCACACAGGATGGTTTTCCTGTCATATTCCATCACACAGGATGGTTTTCCTGTCATATTCCATCACACAGGATGGTTTTCTGTCATATTCCATCACACAGGATGGTTTTCCTGTCATATTCCATCACACAGGATGGTTTTCCTGTCATATTCCATCACACAGGATGGTTTTCCTGTCATATTCCATCACACAGGATGGTTTCCTGTCATATTCCATCACACAGGATGGTTTTCCTGTCTTATTCCATCACACGGGATGGCTTTCCCTGTCATATTCCATCACACAGACTGGGATTTATGCGCGAGAATTCAGTAAAGCGATGGGAATATCGCCAGACATTCCACTCTGGGTTCACTAGCTACGGCAGCTTCAAGGATTTCCTTCCAGCGGGACTGGAGTTACTATTACCTATCCATCCTACCAAGGAAAAAAAGTGTTCCTGGTCAATAATGGAAATTATATGAGCCGTAGACAAGGCCAGCTGGTGTGCTGCCATTGACGTGATATGATACAGATGTGTGTGTGTGTGTGTGTATTCACCTATTTGTGGTTGCAGGGGTCGATTCATAGCTCCTGGCCCTTGTGTGTGTGTGTTTTACCAGGCAGAACAAACAATGTTCCACGTGTATGTGTTTATTTTATACAGTTCTCTGAGTTGTTTGCTTTGTTTACACTGTAAACAGTGTACACAGTTTACACTTGTATTCACCCGTCGGAGAGATATTTTCATTAATTCTAAATAAAATAGTAAAAATTATATGGAATAAATAATAATAATAATAAGAAAGAAGAAGAAGAAGAAGAAGAAGAAGAAAGAAGAAGAAGAAGAAGAAGAAAAGAAGAAGAACAATAATAATAAAATTAATAATAAAAGCAGTGACTATAATACCCAATTTTTTACTAAAAATGTGAATAGTATTATTGGTTGAAACAAAATTCAGTAGTTCATGTATCAGAGCTGGATGCTCGTAAATGTAAACTGATTTACATTCATGTAAATGAAACCTGTAAACGCAGCCTGTAAACGCAGCCTGTAAACGCAGCCTGTAAATGAGTCAGTCACATGTGGGTGACGTACAGGGTCAGCCTTCAGTTTTCACAAGTTATCGTTCACTGCTAAGTTATCCTCGAGCGTTAAGATAGGAGAATGCATCGCAGGACCGTTTGCCTTCCAAAATGTATCGTAGCGGCTGCTGTAATATCACTGAGGTATAAGACAGGCGAACTGCATCGCTTACTGCTTATTTTCCACAGGATATCCGTCCCTTTTGCAGTACCAAAGAACGATGATGATGATGATGATGATGATGATGATGATAGTGATGAAGAACATTGTAAAGATGACATACACTCATTTATTGGTACAATCTAAGTCCTACTGGTCCATGATAGGCAGGTCCTACTGGTCATTATTAAACAGATCCTTCTGGCCCATACTACACAGATCCTACACCCTATCATTCCCACTCTAACCTGTGACTGCTAGCCTACTGTTTTCCCTAGATCATTTCTAAATATGTTTTTTTTACCATCTTGAGGTCTTTCTAAAGAGTTCAGTATTCATTAGTTTTTTCATTCTTATTTTCGTTTCCTTTATTTCTATTTCCATTTGTACACTTACCTTCCATCACTCCTTGGAGCGCAGGCGAAAAAGATACATCATAATTTACACCTAGAAATTCCTAGAGGGACTCGTCTCAAATCCCTATGAAAGCAAAGATTCGGCAGCCGGTGCAATACATCTCCAATGCAAAGCAAGGGTACCTTGAGTACACTGCAGAAAACACAATAAGTGTCAGGGGTTCAAGACTATTCAACAATCTCCCATCATAAATAAGGGAGAATTACCAATACATAGACCCCTGGGTGTCTTCAAGAGGGAACTGGACAGATACCTAAAGTCAGTGCCTGACCAGCCAGGCTGTGGTTCGTGCGTTGCATGGGGTGCGACCAGCAGTAACGGCCTGGTTGATTAGGTGTTGATCCACCGGGAGGTAATGGACCGGGTCGCGGGGGCGTTGACCTCCAGAACTTCCTCCAGGTGGGTAGAATTTGTGTATTTCCAGAGATAAATTATTATTATTATTATTATTATTATTATTATTATTATTATTATTATTATTATTATTACAGCAACATCCACACTGAACTCACTCCATCAAATCTTATAACAAACAAGGCCACAACAGCAAAAAACATCCAAAACATGAACAACTACAGCAAAAACAGCTTCGTAAGCAAAAGCAAATCAAAACAACATCAGCTGTTACAACATATACGATAGCCATTAAAACACACACATCTAAGCTCAGCCACAACAACACTCACAGTAACAACAACAACAATCATAATAGCCACAACGTTTACACCCACCACAATAACAACCATAACAATCACAAAACCTCAGAACAACCGAAAGAACAGGCACACCAACAATCACAACGGTGCTGTCATATCAACAGCAACAGCAGTCATGTAGCCCAATATTTCACTGACAAACATTAAAAGCCTTGCATTTGTAATGGGTTGTGACACTGGAGAGTTAAATTTACTTTACACAAAGGTCACAGTAATCATTCAATAATTTTTTTTGTTTTGGCATCACGAGTCCAGCCATACGTTCACTACCAGCAACGTCATTAACATGGCGCTGGACAAACGATATTTTCACCCTCTCCGAAACCTGGTACATATATTCATACATATAGTATATACATACGTACGTACATACATATATACATCACAAACACAGACACATAGCCATGAATACTAATCAGGGCTGTGGAACACAACAAAGCACACGATAAGTATGCATGAGGGAATTGCCAAGGCAGGGTGAAGTCAACACCAAATTCTCAGTCCTGCATTTTGTCACTGAAGGAATCAACCAGAGTTTCTTTCCTTATCCCCTCTTTCCCAAGGAATTAAAAACTTGTAGGGCAGAGCTCCTACTCTTAGCACTGAGGAGCTTTCTGACACAGCATACAAGGAAGCCGAGAGAGTCCTTCGGTACTACGAGTGAGGAGTGAAGTCCTCCTCTGTCAACTCTTCTGTACCAGCACCTGCAAGTTTTGTTGTCAACGCTTCTGTAGCAGCCCTAACAGGTCGTATCAACACTTCTGCAGCAGCACCTTCAGGTATTGTTGTCAACTCTTCCTCATTATTAACATATTTCTCGTGGCTCAGTCGCCTGAAATTCCTAGTGGCTAAAAATCATCGAATCATGCGTGAGGGGAAAAATACACCATTGACGTCTTCCCGTGCTGCAAATTTGATACTCTGAAAATGTCGGTTGTGGTGAATTAGCTGTGTTGTAATGTGATTATATCTCCAGGCACTCTGTCGCCCAATTACCGCCATTATCCTCGTCCGTTCCAATTCTCCGTCGCCGTTGAAAAAATTCGACTCATTCGTAAAACTGCAGAATCAGATTCGGTTCCCGTACACTGCCTGCTGGAGAGGACGTAATGCATAGAGTTTCGCGTCGGAGTTGACTGTTGCTCTAGAAGGTGACTAGAAATGGTAAACGTGTCAGTCTATCAGTCAGTTAACCTGTCGGTCAGTCTGTCCGACAGTTTGCTTTTCAGACATTACGTCAGCAAGTCTGCCAGGCAGTTTATTAATCTGTCAGTTAGTCTGCCAGTCTCTCAGTATGTTACTCTTTCGGTTAGTCTATCAGTCGGTTCCTCTATATAGCAGACAGTCTGTTTGTCAGTCCATTTCTTTGAGGAAAGGACCGAGACATCTAGACACCAGAGTGATAAGGGAAATTGTTTATGGCGAGGTAATGTGCTGCCTCAATGACAGCCTGAGCTCTAGTATAAAAATAAAAATAAGTAGTGAGGATAACTACAGTGGTAACCACATGACACCAATGTTCAAAGACTGTTCACATTCATTCGGTACAATTGTAAAATGTTCACAAGAAACAAGTGATATTTTGAAAAATTAGACACGTTGTACATGTGTCTAATTCTTCATCTTGTTGGTATTAACAAGCAATTTAACCACTACGATAGGGAATTAAATTCCAAGCGCTTTCGTGATCTCTAACTTTCATTATCCAGGAACTGTTCCATGAGAGTAAATGAATGGAATTTGGTTTATTGTTACAATGATTAAATTGCTGATGGTACAGACTTTTTTAAGCGATACAATGTAAACAAACTAACAGGATTCCAGTTGCCCCGACGGAAGGTCTCACCGAGCCTCTGTGTTGTCGTCTAAAGCAACATATGAAGGGAAGTAATCTGATTTACCTCTTTTCTTGCTCGAGAGTGCTTTACCAGATGTATTTGCATGACGCCGAGGCAGGTACGGATTTAGGATACGATTCATGTACGGGGAATATAGTTAGGTGACTTCTGCTAGGGATGGGGTGGGTGGGAGAGAACACTGGGAGAAGGGAACGGGTATAGTTGAGATTGGTGGTTTCTATTCATCTATGGAGAAGATGAAGAAAGAATAACTGGAACAGAACACAAAACGAAATCACATCACTTAGTCGAGTATATAAGTAATGTTAAGAGACCTACGGGTAATCATGTCGGAAGATGTTACAGTGAAGGAACACAAGTGTATTACTGTGACAACTGTAAGGAAAATAATTAGCTGGTAACAACAGCAAATAACGATAGTCTTTAAAGAATTTGCACTCTCTAGACTAGGCTGTTGTTGTCTCTAGTAGTCCCATTAAGATGTGGATAATCTAAAGTCTTGTTCCGGAAAGTGACAGACGCAATTCATTGTGGAAAGTGCAGAGTGCTAAGCCATGGAAAAGAAAAGGAATCTCACTCTTATAAACTAAGTGATGTGGAGTTTCATCATACATAATGTACAAAAAAAGATTATGGAGTCATGTTAAGCAGAAATAAGAAGCCTGGACAGCAGTGTCTAAGTCTGTGTAATAAGGCTGACGGGCTATGTAAGCTTTGAGCACAACTGATTTATTATCTTTACAAACTTCAATGCAAAAAAACATCAAGATCTTACCAGCTGGGAATCTTAGAAGTGCCAAGTCATAGCTCCGTGTGTGTTAGTTAGTTACCATTTTGTGTGTGTGTATGTGTGTGTGTAATCATACATTACGATGGAACCTGCCTCTCCTGTGATCATCAATTAACAGAGAATAACTCAGGCTGTGACAGCCAGAGTTTCCAGCGCTGGGAGTCGATAATATCATTTTCTTACATAAAAAAAAACATATAATCTCGAGTCTTCAGTTTTCATTTCCGAGCTCTAATTTTTTGATCGATTTGTGACAACATTTATGGTAACGTTTGTGGTAACGTTTATCATAAACGTTACCACAAAACAGACGTAAATTTTAACCCAAAATTACATGGCATATTTCTGCATGAACAATAAACTAGCAAAATAATTTCGAATCGTAAAATGAAAAAAAAAATCAATAAACTCTTATCATATGAGGGGGACGTTGAGAACTGTGAACCCCAAACACAGCATTTCCTCTCAGAGAGGAAATTAACTCTTCATATGTGGCAACTCCAAGCAGCACTGCCCATACACGATATTAAAACACAAGTGATTTAAAACTATTAAAACACAAGTGTTTTAATAGCATATACGGGACGAAGTAATTGCAGGCAGAAGAGAAGTCCTCCTCTACCTAGACTACCATGGAGAGGCCACCTATTTTAGATTCTTGTATTTATGTGTCATGTTTTTAACTTCTTATTTAAGTTTTCTCCGGTTATTTTCCTGTTTGGTGTATTTGTGTGTAGCCTCGTGATCCTCGTATTATTTTTTTACAGTGTATAGCACCGTGATCTACCTTTATCTGATATTTCTTTGTATAATAAAGTAATCTTTATGATATTACTAATGTACATCAACATGATCTTTGTATCTCTGTTGCTATGTGTATAAACCATTATATGTATCTTGTTACTAGGTAACCAAGGTCTTTTATATGAGGTGATTGGTATTCCTGGTATCAGTGAAAGGATAATTGAGATTAACACATCACTTGGTATTAAAATGTTAAGGAACTAGATGTATTACCATCTATGTGCTATCCCAGAAAGTATTTCTGTATTGCATAAACCCACCTCCCTGTACCTCAATGCACGCGATTGTAATTGTGCAGTGTGTGGCATAATTGTGCAGTGTGAGGCATAATTGTGCAGTGTGAGGCATAATTGTGCAGTGTGAGGCATAATTGTGCAGTGAGGCATAATTGTGCAGTGTGAGGCATAATTGTGCAGTGTGAGGCATAATTGTGCAGTGTGAGGCATAATTGTGCAATGTGACGCATAATTGTGCAGTGTGAGGCATAATTGTGGAGGCATAATTTTCTCATGCAATTCCATATTAGTGTCCAAGATTTAATCAGAGGAGTAATTCCCGAGTCTTGACATGGAAACTAATAACGCAATTTCTTCAGTAAAAATGTAAATTAGGACATACACATCCCAAATCTATTTCAAAATTTTCACTAAGATTCACCATCTTTGAAGATAAATGGAAGAGGGATTATCTTGTTATGTCAGAGAGAATAATTCTCTATAAAAACTTGCAGCTTGGTCTCAGTTAGTGGCCCGTGTTGACCTTACCACTGCACACTTGCTGGCTGGCTTGTGGTTAACTTATTAAGGATTTCACGGCCAGATATATTAAATATTATCACAAAGTAGTATTTGAAAGGAATACTTTAATATTTTATTTATTTATTTATTTAGGACTGGTGGTGAGTGTGATGGAGTGGTGGTGAGAGTGATGGACTGGTGGTTGAGAGTGATGGAATGGTGGTGAAAGTGATGGACTAGTGGTGAAAGTGATGGACTGGTGGTTGAGAGTGATGGACTGGTGGTGAGAGTGATAGACTGGTGGTGAGAGTGATGGACTGGTGGTGAGAGTGATGGACTGGTGGCGAAAGTGATGGACTAGTGGTGAAAGTGATGGACTGGTGGTTGAGAGTGATGAACTGGTGGTGAGAGTGATGAACTGGTGGTGAGTGATGGACTGGTGGTGAGAGTGATGGACTGGTGGTGAAAGTGATGGACTGGTGGTGAGAGTGATGGACTGGTGGTGAAAGTGATGGACTGGTGGTGAGAGTGATGGACTGGTGGTTGAGAGTGATGGAATAGTGGTGAAAGTGATGGACTGGTGGTTGAGAGTGATGGAATGGTGGTTGAGAGTGATGGAATGGTGGTGAAAGTGATGGACTGGTGGTTGAGAGTGATGGAATGGTGGTTGAGAGTGATGGAATGGTGGTGAAAGTGATGGACTGGTGGTGAAAGTGATGGATTAGTGGTGAAAATGATGGACTGGTGGTTGAGAGTGATAAACTAGTGGTGAAAGTGATGGACTGGTGGTGAAAGAGATGGACTGGTGGTGAAAGTGATGGACTGGTGGTGAAAGTGATGGACTAGTGGTGAAAGTGATGGACTGTTGGTGAAAGTGATGGACTGGTGGTGAAAGTGATGGACTGGTGGTGAAAGTGATGGACTGGTGGTGAAAGTGATGGACTGGTGGTGAAAGTGATGGACTGGTGGTGAAAGTGATGGACTAGTGGTGAAAGTGATGGACTGGTGGTGAAAGTGATAGACTGGTGGTGAAAGTGATGGACTAGTGGTGAAAGTGATGGACTAGTGGTGAAAGTGATGGACTGGTCGTTGAGAGTGATGGACAGGTGGTGAAAGTGATGGACTGGTGGTTGAGAGTGATGGACTGGTGGTGAAAGTGATGGACTGGTGGTGAAAGTGATGGACTGGTGGTGAAAGTGATGGACTGGTGGTTGAGAGTGATGGACTAGTGGTGAAAGTGATGGACTGGTGGTTGAGAGTGATGGACTGGTGGTGAAAGTGATAGACTGGTGGTTGAGAGTGATGGACTAGTGGTGAAAGTGATGGACTGGTGGTGAAAGTGATGGACTGGTGGTGAAAGTGATGGACTAGTGGTGAAAGTGATGGACTGGTGGTGAAAGTGATGGACTGGTGGTTGAGAGTGATGGACAGGTGGTGAAAGTGATGGACTGGTGTTTGAGAGTGATGGACTGGTGGTGAAAGTGATGGACTGGTGGTGAAAGTGATGGACTGGTGGTTGAGAGTGATGGACTGGTGGTGAAAGTGGTGGACTAGTGGTGAAAGTGATGGACTGGTGGTGAAAGTGATGGACTGGTGGTGAAAGTGATAGACTGGTGGAGAAAGTGATGGACTAGTGGTGAAAGTGATGGACTGGTGGTTGAGAGTGATGGACTGGTGGTGAAAGTGATGAACTGGTGGTGAAAGTGATGGACTGGTGGTGAAAGTGATGGACTGGTGGTGAAAGTGATGGACTGGTGGTGAAAGTGATGGACTGGTTGTGAAAGTGATGGACTGGTGGTGAAAGTGATTAACTGCTGGTGAAAGTGATGGACTGGTGGTGAAAGTGATGGACTGGTGGTTGAGAGTGATGGACTGGTGGTGAAAGTGATGGACTGGTGGTGAAAATTATGGACTGGTGGTGAAAGTGATGGACTAGTGGTGAAAGTGATGGACTGGTGGTGAAAGTGATGGACTGGTGGTGAAAATGATGGACTGGTGGTGAAAGTGATGGACTAGTAGTGAAAGTGATGGACTGGTGGTGAAAGTGATGGACTGGTGGTGAAAGTGATGGACTGGTGGTGAAAGTGATGGACTAGTGGTGAAAGTGATGGACTGGTGGTGAAAGTGATGGACTGGTGGTGAAAGTGATGGACTAGTGGTGATGGAAGGTCTTGAAATTCTTGAAGTTCTGAAGATCATTAAGTTATGAATGCCTCACTCAGGTCCATGACTTCAGGTGTACATCCTTGTCCCCTCGAACATTCACCGTTGACCACTTCCCCGAGGTCAGCAGTCCCACCACACACAACAACACAATGACATGACAACACAGTGACACACTAGTGGCCGTCCTGGCACCGCCAGTGACACACTAGTGGCCGTCCTGGCACCGCCAGTGACACACTAGTGGCCGTCCTGGCACCGCCAGTGACACACTATGCAGCATGCATTTCCCTTCTGGATGGCCACGCTGAGGCGCTGGAACATGAAAGTAGTTGCCCTTGGGTCCCTGGTGGTGTCGATGAGTCTGATACGTGTGGCCTTTTTTTACCCCATGCTCCCAAGAACTCTGATCCCACTGGGACAAATTGATATTGTTTTCTTGTGTCCCTGTACTTGCCGATCTTGTACTCCTCCCTGTGGTCAACAGCTCCTCCCTGTCGCCCGACACTGTGATGGACGTAGGTGTCAGCCAGTGTCGACACACAGGTATAGTCCCATGCTAAGAGCTTGCCATTCTTCCAAGGATAAATGGTGATCCCATCGGGGCTGTTTACTGGGTTGTGGGTATTGTTGGCTGCTAGTGATCGAGGCTCTCTCTCTCTGCTGGGCATCCAGCTGTAGCAAGGGTTCTGTTTATGTCATTGACCTCATTGTGCCTTGCATGCCAGCCCTTGGTTTTGGAACAGTTAAGACCATGTAAACCATATTGGTCGGCTTGAGCATCGCCGCAAATACACGTATATTCCGTGTGAATTGGGGCAGCAAGGCGGAGAGCCACTGCAATACGGAGGGTCTTAGGGTCGAGGCGTGTTCCTATTGCCGAAATGGGAACTGTTTGGAGGAAGTCCCCAGAATGATGTGCACTCATAGCTTGGAGACGGGCAGTCTCCCTGTCTGAGGTTACAGCCCTAAGCATGTTGGCAAGCACCTTTTCAGTGATGGAACCATCCCAGTGATGGCACTGGCATTGCTAGGGTCCTGTATTCCTGCTGAGTCACTGAGGTTGTCCGGAAGAATTTGTTTTATTAACTCATTTGATGCTATGGAAGAGGATAGGAAAGCTGGTAGGGCAATCTGGGAGGATTTGCGTACTCCCAGCTCCCCAAGTCTGACTGGAAGTGAGGGAAAGATTCAATACACTCTCTAGCATGGTCTTAAGGAGGGAGTCATATTCCTTCAGTTTCGGACTGCTGAAGGCTGAGGAATATATATATACATATATATGTCGTGCCGAATAGGTAAAATTTGCTATTTTGGCTTAAATAGAAACGCTCTTCTTGCTTCTTGCCGAATAAGGCAAGTGAAAATTTGTGTATGCAATAATTTCGCAAAAATAATTCTGAGCCTAACGGAAAAAAAACTATTTCATTGTGTTTGTTTATTATTAAATTATTGTAAACTTATCTAAAATATCTTTAGTTGGATTAGGCAAAATTAAATTGCGTTTGTTATAATAAGGTTAGGTAAGTTTTCTAAGGTTCTTTTGGTACAAAATTATTAATTTTTACATTAACATAAATGATATATATATATATATATATATATATATATATATATATATATATATATATATATATATCCTTGCTCCAACGGGTTTAGTGCTTCTCGTAAATATAAAGATGATCTTATATATTGTCTTAGCAATAAATTGCATCCATTGCGTGGGTATGCAGCCTTGAATCCAACAACTTCAAATAAGCTTCACAAAAATGGTTATCTGGCATCAGAGTCGACAGAAGAAAAGAATCCAATACCCAATACCGAGTTTTCCATTAATGTTGACTGGCAACACTCTGGAAAAAAAGGGTAAGAACCTTTTTTTTTAGCGAAGGGTCAGTGTTAGTCTCCGGTTAAGTTGTTGGTCTGAAACACAGGAATAGATTTTTTTTTTATCTGGAAACGCTGCTGTTTATCATTGTCTCTTGGGGAAATAAGTTGGAAAGATAACTTGGATATCAAGATTTATTTTTAGTTTTAGGATGATCCTAAGACCTTTAAACAAAATTTAATTGTATGCAAAGACAATTTAGAAGTCGTTAAAGATAACTTACAGTCTGTGAATGAGATTATTTATATACAGTAGACCGTCGTTTAACATGGTCGTTATGTTCCTGAAAACGCCGTGTTAGACATAACTGTGTTAGACGAAGTTAAGAACTTATGGGAAAAATAGGGTTACGTTCCTGGGAGCCCCAAAAAAGCCAAACAATTTTTTTTTTAGACCTCCAGATCCTACAAAAATTAAAGGAATATGTAATTGTAGTTCATTGTCGTAATGTATTATGTAGTTTTTACTGCTTAAGACTACAAATACAACAGAAATAATAGTATTTCTTACCTTAAAATGTGGGTGCTGGTGTTTGTCGATGATTGTGAAAAGAGTGAAGAGTTATAATGTGGCCCTACTGGGCTGAGGTGGATGGTAGAGGTTCTGGTACTGAAGTCGATGGTTGTACTGGAGTGTGCATAAATTCTGTAATGGATTTCTGTTCTATTTTACCCTGCAGTACATTATACAACTGACGGTAAGGCATCAGCTGCTCTAGACACAGTTTCAGGGTCCTCTTCAGTGAAAAAGTCTAACTTTAAGTCATTCAGTAAGTCAGTCAAGTCATTCAGTCAGTCAAGTCAGAAGACAGGGAAACTTACGTGCCTCTTAATGCAGCCATCCTTATAAATTAATGTTGGTTATAATGCTGGTACTCGATTTGGTAGACACTCTTGGTTAACCAAGTACGTCCGCGCTACAAAGCTGTTGCATCAACTTATACTACATGAGGTGTACACTCATGTCCACACTGTTTCTCTCATTCTTGTACGGTTCAAGAAAGATATATAACCAACTAATTACGGTGGGCCATTACTTCAACCTTGAATGAAGTCCGAAGGAACTTTTAAAAAATAAACTCTCCCTCACATGTTAAGTCATTTTTCTTTATAATTTGCTAGCTGACGCATCTTAATCTAAATTAACCTACCCTAACCTCAATCTAAGCTGCTCTAAGCTAAAATAACATACACTTGAACCTTCATTGCTCCTGGAATTTCTCTTTTGACATATATTTTTCTTCCTATAACCATTATCAAACTTTTTAAACGCAAACACACATATATACAAAACAAAGATGTGAAAATATTAAAGCGCCTACACACTAGGGCACTGGACTCGACGAATGTTAGAATCTCGATCCTCTGACCTCTCAGCAACATACAGAAAGCTACCAGCTTATTCTCACCACTATTTTCAACAGCACAAGCATCGTCATTCTTTGCTTATGATAGCGGCAGACAATTAATTTAGGCAATCACTCCAATTGTCTGGATCCCTATCGTCAGCAACACAGTCGAGATCCCATTTCTAAGTGCTGCTGCCGACGATATGAACTTAGGTGGCCCTTATAGTAAGCAGCAACGTTTGGGTCCCAATCATAAGCTATCTCATCTAGGTCCTTATCTTTACCAAAAAACTGTCTTTGTTCCTATCGTCAGTGGCACTATAAACAGCATCACCATCTAGGTGCCTCTCATCAGGGACAACGTCTAGTCCCTATCATTAGTAGCACCAGGACCAGCAGCAGCAACTCAACTTACACCATCATCAGTACCAGGAATATTCAGTACGCTCACCAGCTTCTGCATTAGCAAGAGAAAAATCAGCAGTGACATTAGCAATGTAGAAACATTTATCTGGTAAAGAGGCAGAGTTTACAGATCAAGTTCCATTTATGACAACGTTTTGTTCATTGCTGAATAAACTCAACACCGAGCGAAACGTCGTCAAGACGAACAAAAACTCTTCCTATGATGTATAAATATATCTTGTTGGATGAATCTTATTGTAGCCAGCTGGCCTAGTGGCTAGCCCGTCGGTCTGGAGTTTTATGACTTTCTGACCGCGGGTTCTACCCCCACCCATAGTATAATTTAAAAACTCTTCATTATCAGGTATTCCCTTAAGGGTTGCACAATTTTTGTCTTGCTTTTCTTTCTTTTTCTTCCTCCAACTTTCCTCGAGAAGGCTTCATGCACATACCAATTCTAGGAACAACTGGCATGTACAGATGCCGTACGAGTAAAGTTTCTGAACCCCCTTGGAATGACTCCGATAAGTTTCCAAACCCTCAGTAGCAGAGCTTCAAACATTTAAAAAAAAAAGTGCCTCCTTATTCGACGACAGCAGAGAACAACATTCAAGCGTGTTGGTACAGATTTGACCATTTTATGTGTAAAATGGCCGCAAGTATGTCAGCCAAGCCGGTTGTCGGGGCGCGGCGTATAATGGCTGCAGGAGATATGTCCTTAGTACCATATGTGTTCTCAGAATCTTCTGTCCTCAGAACCACGTGTCCTTAGAACTGTCCTCAGAATCAGGTTTCCTAAGAACCACGAAGCATATGTGTCCTGAGAAGCATAAGTATCCTGGAGGTGTGCGTCTTGACCTCAGGCAACCTCACACGAAACAACACACTCCCGGCATCTTATCTTCTTTGACATTCTTCATCGGAATTCGATTCTCATACTGACGTAAATTTTATTTCGTCCCGAGTTTTGAGTCTCCGTGTTTTCTTTCTCTTTCTTTCTTGGTGTTGAGTCGAGCGTGGACCTTGTTTTCGGGAGGATTTTCTGGTTTTCTGTGGACTGGCGGTTGCTTGTATGGGCCATTCCTTGCTTGTGTAGACCAGTGCTTGCTGTATGGGCCTGTGCTTGATTGTGTAGGTCAGCGCTTGCTTGTATAGGTTAGTGATTGTTTGTATAGGTCAGTGCTTGCTTCTGTAAACTATAACTGCATAGCTGCTTCTTAGACTGTACAATAAAGCTAATTTTGGTGTAAACATCAACTATAGATATAACTGGAGTGCCACATTGTTTTACAATAAATAAAATACATTTCACGTCAATTACTTGGCACTCTGAGAAAAAATTCCTCCCAGTCTTTCCTAAGAACACGGAGAAGGAAGTGGCCAATCTGTCATCAGTATTATGTCTATAGTTCTTGCAATTTCTGCTTTTTATTCTTGTATATGTTGTATTTTGATGTTATTAGGGAGAGTGGAGCCCCTCAACCAGCTTGTTTTGACCTGAAGCTCAGTTGGTGAGCCACGGTTGTCCACGTTGAGCGCTTCGCTGCATGTTTGCAACAACAATAATCCTGACAACATTGTATTTTCCTTGTAAACAGTTTTGTGTTCTTCTAAAACTAATTTATTTTACTCGGACTGGTAACCCCGCAGGGTTAATAACCCAGGATGACCCACAAAAGCCAAGCAGTGTGGCTTATAGTGGCCTTTGTTTCCTCTGCTAGAATGCGACCCCACATAAATCGACTAGTTCCTAAGTATTTATTTTCTGCTAGAAAATAAACAGGGGCAGCTGGCTGCCAGATTGGCAAAGAGTTTTGCATAGCACTGAGCAAAACGTTGTCAGAATAAATGTTCTACATTCTGTCTCTCTCTTTACCGGGGCTCCAGGTATCAGCAGACTTTCCTTATCGTCTCGCTGCGTCTGAAATTGAACCCCGGATACTTTTCGTTGTGAGACGAACGCATGTCCACCAAGCCCCGAGGTACTCTAGTTGTTATTCCAAAAAAACATTAAAATAAATATTGTTGAATTCAATCCTCATCCACATGACAAATGAGCTGATTTGAATCACACTGGATGAAGGCACCAGATACCTTCATGGGTGATCCCATGATACTGCTGAAGGGATCTTGATCCAAAGAATTGATGCTACGCTCCTTTTCTCCTGATCAAACCTAATTCCCTTCCTTTCATCAGGTGTTTCATAACTCTCGAAGTTTTAGAACTTTTTCTATGGATAATAATAATAATAATAATAATAATAATAATAATAATAATAATAATAATAATAATAATAATAATAATAATAATAATATAATAAAATATAATTGAAAAGGTGTCATAAGTGAAGGCTATTTGCTTTAAAAAAATAAATATTTAAAATCTGCAGCTTTATCAAAGTATTTTGAAGTTATAGTGAACTCTAATTGAACCTTTGTAAATCCTTCCTGGTTTCTGGTAAAAACGAAAGTTCGGCCAGCCATAAAATGCAGTTTTATTAAGCAAGAACATAAACATGGCTCTGGTGTGGCCCTGGTGTGGCTCTGGTGTGGCTCTGGTGTGGCCCTGGTAGTCAGATGTAAACTGGTGTGGCCGCTGGAACTTAAAGGTTTTCCTGTCAATACATTTTCCATGCCGTAAAACTTTTCTATGCAAAATGCTCCTGGGGTATTTTTTTTTTCAGTAAATATGTCTAGAGTGTGTGGAAGAGTGTGGCAACAACAACACAAGCTGACTGAGAACATGTAAGGAAAGCACAAGTAGATGAGACAGGAGTGACGAAGAGGAAGGAGAGACTGAGTAGGGACACAGAAGAGATGGAAGGAGGAATAAGAATGCTCATAGCGCTGGGAGAGTGACCCAGTAGAGGCCAGTGAAGAGGCTGGGCCAGGAGCTATGACTCGACCCCTGCAACCACAACTAGGTGAGTACACACACACACACATACACTATTGGTCCACAGCAGGCAGGGACCCCACACACATAGTGTTCCAGGGCAGGCAGGTCACTCATTCGTAGTCCACTGCAAGTAGGGTCCACGTCAGTGCCAAACAACACCTCACACCAGTGCTCCATGGCAGTTAGTAGCCCCCTTCCCCCATTCCCGCCAGTGCCCAACAGGAGGCAAGGACGCACATTCCAGCACCCTATGGCAGGCAACACCCCATGGCAGGCAGAACCCCATGGCAGGCAGCACCCCATGGCACATGAGTTCTAAACGGTAAGGGCTCCTATACCAGTGTTCTACCAGAGACTTAGATCAAGTAAGCACCAGGGACAAGCAGGGACCATTTCAGCGCCCAACGACGTGTGATGTTATTGGACACCACTATTATTATTATTATTATCTTATTTTAGAGTGTCACTGTAGTAGAACGAAGGGTCCCAAATATTTTATCTCTTGCTCCGGCATTACTTTCCTTTCCTTTTTTTAATACCAGAGCAGAGATAATGTATGTAATACACAAATAACCCGCTCATAGAGGAGAGGAGCTTAACACGACGTTTCGCTCCTCCTGTGTGCGGGTTATTTGTGTATTGTTAAGTAAAAGGACACAAATGCAGCTAATGTAACATTTTATTGTGGCAACGTTTCGCTCTCCAGGAGCTTTATCAAGCCGTGTATTGTTCCAGTCACGGTATTGTGCTTTTTTTTTTGTTATTAATGTATGTATTCACAGATGACTGTGGCTCATTGTGACCTGAGGAGTCCCAGTTGCGTTCAACCAGCAGAGGTAATAGTTCACATCAGGAATGGAGTACATAAGAACATAAGAAAGGAGGAGCACTGCAGCAGGCCTACTGGCCCATGCGAGGCAAGTCCAAGTCTCCTACCGGCTTAAGCCAATGCCCCAGCCTAGTCAGGTCAGGTCAAATTCAACATACAACCGTAGCAGGTGTTACCATTTTACTGCACATTTAATATCTTCTTTAAAAATATCCTGTTTTATTTACGTCACTGTAGACTCACTGTAGACTCACTTGTAGACTCAGAATGGTATAAAAGTCCGACAAGTTTATGATTAAGACACATGTGCAACAGTTCGGTAATTTTATTGATGAAACGTTTCGCCTACACGGTAGTCTTCTTCAGTCAAATGTATAGTTTGAAGGCAGCAGAAGTGACGAGGTAAAGATGGTGTAATCAGTCCATCGACCTTGTAGAAATAGTCTGAGGTTGTCAGTCCCTCAGCCTGGAGAACAGCTCAGCTCCATGATCTGGAACAATATTATTATTATTATTATTATTATTATTATTATTATTATTATTATTTTATGGTAAGTGTCACACAGCGCCTGAGGCAATCAGGTTCGATCCAACTTGGGAAACTAACCTCAAAGGGAGCAGGGAACACACACACATCAGTGCCCTAGGGCAGGCAGGAGACCACACACCAGTACACTGTAACAGCAAGGGGCTCTTACAGGCAGAGGCCCAGGGCAGGCAGGGGTCCAGTGCAGGCAGGGGTCCAGGACAGGCAGGGGCCCCAGGGCTGGCAGGGACCCAGGGCAGGCAGGGGCCCCAGGGCGGGCAGGGACCCAGGGCGGGCAGGGACCCAGGGCAGCCAGAAGTCCACACTCGAGGCGCCTACGCACCAGCGGCTACCCTGTTTGCAATACTGCCTCGTTGCACAGTGTTGCAATTAGTCAGGAGAACAATTTTGCTGCAAGTGAAGGAATAAGGTACGACACAGGATATTACCAAACGCTGCTGCAAGCTACTTGCCATAGAGTAGAATTTAGATTAGTATATGTGGCATCTAGATTGACGAAATTCAAGAGCACTGTTTTGAGAGTTTGAAATTTAGGAGTGATACTTTGAAAGCTGGAAATTAAAGAGCTTTACTTAGAATTTTACTTTGAGGTTTGACTATTATAGTGCGGAACATTGAATTTCGAATTATGCATTAGGATTTTTTTTTTGTATTTAGCAAATTTGGATAAACGCCAGAGTGCTGCTACTCTATTTTATGTGATAGTTAAAGAGTGGAAACAAAAGCTATGTTTCCCTGTCATATTCCATCACGCAGGATGAACAACGGCTAGCCATGTTTCCATCACCCAGGATGAACAACAGCTAGCCATGTTTCCATCACGCAGGATGAACAACGGCTAGCCATGTTTCCATCACCAGGATGAACAACAGCTAGCCATGTTTCCATCACGCAGGATGAACAACAGCTAGCCATGTTTCCATCACGCAGGATGAACAACAGCTAGCCATGTTTCCATCACCCAGGATGAACAACAGCTAGCCATGTTTCCATCACCCAGGATGAACAACAGCTAGCCATGTTTCCATCACCCAGGATGAACAACAGCTAGTCATGTTTCCATCACGCAGGATGAACAACGGCTAGCCATGTTTCCATCAAACAGGATGAACAACAGCTAGCCATGTTTCCATCACCCAGGATGAACAACAGCTAGCCATGTTTCCATCACGCAGGATGAACAACAGCTAGCCATGTTTCCATCACCCAGGATGAACAACAGCTAGCCATGTTTCATCACCCAGGATGAACAACAGCTAGCCATGTTTCCATCACCCAGGATGAACAACAGCTAGTAATGTTTCCATCACCCAGGATGAACAACAGCTAGCCATGTTTCCATCACGCAGGATGAACAAGAGCTATCCATGTTTCCATCACCCAGGATGAACAACAGCTAGCCATGTTTCCATCACCCAGGATGAACAACAGCTAGCCATGTTTCCATCACCCAGGATGAACAACAGCTAGCCATGTTTCCATACCCAGGATGAACAACAGCTAGCCATGTTTCCATCACGCAGGATGAACAACAGCTAGCCATGTTTCCATCACCAGGATGAACAACAGCTAGCCATGTTTCCATCACGCAGGATGAACAACAGCTAGCCATGTTTCCATCACCCAGGATGAAAACAGCTAGCCATGTTTCCATCACCCAGGATGAACAACAGCTAGCCATGTTTCCATCACCCAGGATGAACAACAGCTAGCCATGTTTCCATCACGCAGGATGAACAACAGCTAGCCATGTTTCCATCACCCAGGATGAACAACAGCTAGCCATGTTTCCATCACCCAGGATGAACAACAGCTAGCCATGTTTCCATCACCCAGGATGAACAACAGCTAGCCATGTTTCCATCACCCAGGATGAACAACAGCTAGCCATGTTTCCATCACCAGGATGAACAACAGCTAGCCATGTTTCCATACCCAGGATGAAACAGCTAGCCATGTTTCCATCACCCAGGATGAACAACAGCTAGCCATGTTTCCATCACCCAGGATGAACAACAGCTAGCCATGTTTCCATCACCCAGGATGAACAACAGCTAGCCATGTTTCCATCACCCAGGATGAACAACAGCTAGCCATGTTTCCATCACGCAGGATGAACAACAGCTAGCCATGTTTCCATCACCCAGGATGAACAACAGCTAGCCATGTTTCCATCACGCAGGATGAACAACAGCTAGTCATGTTTCCATCACCCAGGATGAACAGCTAGCCATGTTTCCATCACCAGGATGAACAACAGCTAGCCATGTTTCCATCACCCAGGATGAACAACAGCTAGCCATGTTTCCATCACCCAGGATGAACAACAGCTAGCCATGTTTCCATACCCAGGATGAACAACAGCTAGCCATGTTTCCATCACCCAGGATGAACAACAGCTAGCCATGTTTCCATCACCCAGGATGAACAACAGCTAGCCATGTTTCCATCACCCAGGATGAACAACAGCTAGCCATGTTTCCATCACCCAGGATGAACAACAGCTAGCCATGTTTCCATCACCCAGGATGAACAACAGCTAGCCATGTTTCCATCACGCAGGATGAACAACAGCTAGCCATGTTTCCATCACCCAGGATGAACAACAGCTAGTCATGTTTCCATCACCCAGGATGAACAACAGCTAGCCATGTTTCCATCACGCAGGATGAACAAGAGCTAGCCATGTTTCCATCACCCAGGATGAACAACAGCTAACCATGTTTCCATCACCCAGGATGAACAACAGCTAGCCATGTTTCCATCACCCAGGATGAACAACAGCTAGCCATGTTTCCATCACCCAGGATGAACAACAGCTAGCCATGTTTCCATCACCCAGGATGAACAACAGCTAGCCATGTTTCCATCACCCAGGATGAACAACAGCTAGCCATGTTTCCATCACCCAGGATGAACAACAGCTAGCCATGTTTCCATCACCCAGGATGAACAACAGCTAGCCATGTTTCCATCACCCAGGATGAACAACAGCTAGCCATGTTTCCATCACCCAGGATGAACAACAGCTAGCCATGTTTCCATCACCCACGATGAACAAGAGCTAGCCATGTTTCCATCACCCAGGATGAACAAGAGCTAGCCATGTTTCCATCACCCAGGATGAACAACAGCTAGCCATGTTTCCATCACCCAGGATGAACAACAGCTAGCCATGTTTCCATCACCCAGGATGAACAACAGCTAGCCATGTTTCCATCACCCAGGATGAACAACAGCTAGCCATGTTTCCATCACCCAGGATGAACAACAGCTAGCCATGTTTCCATCACCCAGGATGAACAACAGCTAGCCATGTTTCCATCACGCAGGATGAACAACGGCTAGCCATGTTTCCATCACCCAGGATGAACAACATACATAGTCATGAAATCTGTCATCCTGAGCTGGGAGACTTCAGTAGAGCGATGAGGATATCATCAAGTATTTCATTAATAGATCATCAGCTACGGCACTTTCAATGGGTTCCTTCCGGCAGACTAGAACGACTTAGTAACACTTATGAATTACCATCTCTCAGGGTAACTTATGCACAGGAGAAATGGAATTTTTATGAAGGTATCTCCGTCATACCAGAATATTAAGAACTGGGAGTCTAAAAAGCGGTGAAAATTCTTAGAATATAGTCCAAAACTTTCTAACACCCGCTGAGGAAGACTGGAACATTCTAACACCCGCTGAGTAAGACTGAAACATTCTAACACCCGCTGAGGAAGACTGAAACATTCTAACACCCGCTGAGGAAGACTGAAACATTCTAACACTCGCTGAGGAAGACTGAAACATTCTAACACTCGCTGAGGAAGACTGAAACTTTCTAACACCCGCTGAGGAAGACTGGAACATTCTAACACCCGCTGAGGAAGACTGAAACATTCTAACACCCGCTGAGGAAGACTGGAACATTCTAACACCCGCTGAGGAAGACTGGAACATTCTAACACCCGCTGAGGAAGACTGAAACATTCTAACACCCGCTGAGGAAGACTGGAACATTCTAACACCCGCTGAAGAAGACTGAAACATTCTAACACTCGCTGAGGACGACTGAAACATTCTAACACCCGCTGAGGAAGACTGGAACATTCTAACACCCGCCGAAGAAGACTGAAACATTCTAACACCCGCTGAGGAAGACTGAAACATTCTAACACCCGCTGAGGAAGACTAAAACATTCTAACACCCGCTGAGGAAGACTGAAACATTCACACGCTGAGGAAGACTGAAACATTCTAACATCAGCTGAGGAAGACTGAAACATTCTAACACCCGCTGAGGAAGACTTAAACACTAATACTTCCTGAGGAAGACTGAAACATTCTAACATCCCCTGAGGAAGACTGGAACATTCCCTAACACCCGCTCAGGAAGACTGAAACACTAACATCCGAGGAAGACTGAAACATTCTAACACCTTACTGAGGAAGACTGAAACATTCTAACACTCCGAGGAAGACTGAAACATCTAACACACGGAGGAAGACTGAACATTCTAACACTCCGAGGAAGACTGAAACACTAACTTCACTGGAGGAAGACTGAAACATTCTAACACTTGCTGAGGAGACTGAAACATTCTAACACCCTGAGGAAGACTGGAACATTCTAACACTCCATGAGAAAGACTGAAACATTCTAACACTCCGAGGAAGACTGAAACATTCTAACATTCCGAGGAAGACTGGAACATTCTAACATTCCGAGAAGACTGAAACATCTAACACTCGCTAGATGAAGACTGAAACATTCTAACACTTCACTGAGGAAGATTGAAACATTCTAACACTCCGAGGAAGACTGAAACATTAACACTTCCTGAGGAAGACTGAAACATTCTAACATTCCATGAGGAAGACTGAACATTCTAACACTCCGAGGAAGACTGAAACATTCTAACACCCGCTGAGGAAGACTGAACATCTAACACCCCGAGAAGACTGAAACATCTAACATTCGCGAGGAAGACTGGAAACATCAACATCCGCGAGGAAGACTGGAAACATTCTAACATTCCTGAGGAAGACTGAAACATTCTAACACTCGCTGAGGAAGACTGAAACATTCTAACATTCACAGAGGAAGACTAAAACATAACATTTACGAGGAAGACTGGAACACTAACATCTGAGGAAGGCTGAACATTCAAAAGAGGAAGACTGAAACACTAACATTCGCTGAGGAAGACTGGAAAAACACTAGACTAAATTCACAGCTGAGGAAGACTGGGAAAAATTCTAACATCCCAGGAGGAAGACTGGAACATTCTAACATCCAGAGGAAGACTGGAACATTCTAA
The DNA here is from genome assembly GCA_009830355.1 of Cherax destructor. Classification (NCBI taxonomy): domain Eukaryota; kingdom Metazoa; phylum Arthropoda; class Malacostraca; order Decapoda; family Parastacidae; genus Cherax; species Cherax destructor. Next base: position 21,528 of record WNWK01003408.1, on the reverse strand, counting down.
CACCCGCTGAGGAAGACTGAAACACTAACATTCACAGAGGAAGACTGAAACACTAACATTCACAGAGGAAGACTGAAACACTAACATTCACAGAGGAAGACTGAAACACTAACATTCACAGAGGAAGACTGAAACACTAACATTCACAGAGGAAGAGTGAAACACTAACATTCACAGAGGAAGACTGAAACACTGACATTCACAGAGGAAGACTGAAACACTGACATTCACAGAGGAAGACTGAAACACTAACATTCACAGAGGAAGACTGAAACACTAACATTCACAGAGGAAGACTGAAACACTAACATTCACAGAGGAAGACTGAAACACTACATTCTAGAGGAAGACTGAAACACTAACATTCACAGAGGAAGACTGAAACACTAACATTCACAGAGGAAGACTGAAACACTAACATTCACAGAGGAAGACTGAAACACTAACATTCACAGAGGAAGACTGAAACACTAACATTCACAGAGGAAGACTGAAACACTAACATTCACAGAGGAAGACTAAACACTAACATTCACAGAGAAGACTGAAACACTAACATTCACAGAGAAACTGAAACACTAACATTCACAGAGGAAGACTGAAACACTAACATTCACAGAGGAAGACTGAAACACTAACATTCACAGAGGAAGGGTGAAACACTAACATTCACAGAGGAAGACTGAAACACTAACATTCACAGAGGAAGACTGAAACACTAACATTCACAGAGGAAGACTGAAACACTAACATTCACAGAGGAAGACTGAAACACTAACATTCACAGAGGAAGACTGAAACACTAACATTCACAGAGGAAGACTGAAACATAACATTCACAGAGGAAGACTGAAACACTAACATTCACAGAGGAAGACTGAAACACTAACATTCACAGAGGAAGACTGAAACACTAACATTCACAGAGGAAGACTGAAACACTAACATTCACAGAGGAAGACTGAAACACTAACATTCACAGAGGAAGACTGAAACACTAACATTCACAGAGGAAGACTGAAACACTAACATTCACAGAGGAAACTGAAACACTACATTCACAGAGGAAGACTGAAACACTAACATTCACAGAGGAAGACTGAAACACTAACATTCACAGAGGAAGACTGAAACACTAACATTCACAGAGGAAGACTGAAACACTAACATTCACAGAGGAAGACTGAAACACTAACATTCACAGAGGAAAGGTGAAACACTAACATTCACAGAGGAAGACTGAAACACTAACATTCACAGAGGAAGACTGAAACACTAACATTCACAGAGAGAACACTAACATTCACAGAGAAGACTGAAACACTAACATTCACAGAGGAAGGGACCTAAGAAACTGAAACACTAACATTCACAGAGGAAGACTGAAACACTAACATTCACAGAGGAAGACTGAAACACTAACATTCACAGAGAAGACTGAAACACTAACATTCACAGAGGAAGACTGAAACACTAACATTCACAGAGGAAGACTGAAACACTAACATTCACAGAGGAAGACTGAAACACTAACATTCACAGAGGAAGACTGAAACACTAACATTCACAGAGGAAGACTGAAACACTAACATTCACAGAGGAAGACTGAAACACTAACATTCACAGAGGAAGACTGAAACACTAACATTCACAGAGGAAGACTGAAACACTAACATTCACAGAGAAGACTGAAACACTAACATTCACAGAGGAAGACTGAAACACTAACATTCACAGAGGAAGACTGAAACACTAACATTCACAGAGGAAGACTGAAACACTAACATTCACAGAGGAAGACTGAAACACTAACATTCACAGAGGAAGACTGAAACACTAACATTCACAGAGGAAGACTGAAACACTAACATTCACAGAGGAAGACTGAAACACTAACATTCACAGAGGAAGACTGAAACACTAACATTCACAGAGGAAGACTGAAACACTAACATTCACAGAGGAAGACTGAAACACTAACATTCACAGAGGAAGACTGAAACACTAACATTCACAGAGGAAGACTGAAACACTGACATTCACAGAGGAAGACTGAAACACTAACTTTCACAGAGGAAGGGTGACTGTAATATAACCACTTGGATTGTGTATTCATCTTATTTTCGCTTCATCCATCCCCCATCCTTTCCTCCTGGCGCTCACTTCGGGGTGAAAATCGTCTGGGAGATCAATTGCAACATTCTGCAACGAGTCAATATATTGCAGACGGGTGCATGCAAGTTGCAATGTCAAGTCATGCCGCCCGTCGAGCACACAGAGACTCTGCAGTACACCTCTCCCAGAGTGTAGTGAGAGAGAGAGAGAGGGAGAGGGAGAGAGAGGGAGAGGGAGGGAGAGGGAGAAGGGAAGAAATACTATACAACATAGACATGACACTCGATTGACCCACTGAACTACAACACTATTTTAACTTCCTAAGTGTAGTACTCAAATCTGACTTTCTAAGTGTAATACTCAAATCTGGCTAACAGATTTCTCAGAATTCTTGTCTAGATGTCATCATACTCGTACTCCAATAAAGAGTTCGATAAAATGCGGTCCGCGGACCATATCCTAACCACGAGCGAGTATTGGGCAGTCACAGCAGCAAAACCCGTGTTTTATATTTTGATTTCGGGACAGTTACGTTTTCCTGGTTTCAGCTCTGCGTTAATCCCGGGGCGACTGCATGTCAGCGCCATCTGTGTTTCAGCGTTCTAGCCTTCAGGTGCCCGCTTACTTATTTTTGTTTCTTTCTTCTCTTAGTTTCATTATATGTTTACCACTCAGGGGTAAAGTACCGGGTGGTTAACCTACGGTCTCCCACCTGGCAAGTGTAAGTATCTGGTCTTGTGTGGGCAGTTTTTTTCATTACTTTGAATCGCAACACACTAATGTTGTATATTGTACAAACGTGCGATGGCTCAGATCAGGAAAGGTTTTGAATAAAAATATGGGAAATGAGAGGCGAAACTGATAGGTTTTTGAACTTTAAACAAAAATATGAGTTGTCCACAGCAGAATGATGTGAAATGGCTCTCTGATTTTACATTTATCGTTGATATCATGAACGAACTTAACACAGAACTGAAAAGGGATCCTTTACACATGAGCTATATTACATTATAAGGCAGTTGTGACAAATATTGCTTCTTTGACTTCGTCATACATAAAACAATCACTTAATTTTTTCAACTCTGCTGCAGATCACTGCTGTAGCGAAAAAAATAATCTTAAAATGTACTGAACTTGCCAAATTTACTCGTTGATTCCAAAATGATCGAAGACGTTAATTTGAGTTGTTAAAAATTTACAATTTCAAATAGACAAAGCATGTGGGCCGCGAGGCTCATCTAAGCAGAGGCAAAACTGGTGATGTGGCCAGCCAGACAAAATAACTGCCCTCCCCTGACAAAATAACTGCCCTCCCCTGCACACAACACTTGTGTGCATTTAGAACTAACACCTTTACGCTTGTTTGCTGGGTGTTTAAGTTGCTCTACTTTAAACCTACTTCCCACCCTCCTTCCCACCCTTCCTGGGATATCTCCCACACCTGCATCCATCCAACCCAGGTTTATACATCGTTATTAACCAATTTTGCTCCATCCTTTCTGCATAACTAAACCGTCTCAACAATCTTTTCTTTTTTAACTCTCTGAATTATATATACCTCTACACTGTCTTTATTTCAGAAGCAACATATGCACTGCCTCCAGCCTCCTCGCTGCAATATTAGAAGATCATACCACATCATCACATCATTGCACGACAGGAACCACTTCTGTACCACGACACATTTTTTCGTTCACTGACAGACCTCATTTTTTCTCAAGTTCGTTAACTCTCCTACTATTGTCTTTTCCTCATTTATTATGTGGTTCATCCCAATTTTTCATAAACTATTTGTTGACGTCTTGTTGAGATTATATATGTCGTGCCGAATAGGTAAAACTGGTCAATTAGCAAGAACTCTTTTCAAATTAAGTCCTTTCTAAAAAAATCTTATACATTTAAAGATGTATTTTTTTCATTTATGTTAATTAATAATTTTGTACCAAAAGCACCTTAGAAAACTTACCTAACCTTATTATAGCAAGAGCAGTTTAATTTAGGCTAATCAAGCTAAATAGATTTTAGATAAGTTTACAATAATTTAATAATAAACAAACACAATGAAATATATTTTTCTTGTTAGGTTCAGAATGATTTTTGCGAAATTATTGAATACACAATTTTTCGCTTACCTTATTCGGCAAGAAGAGCGTTGCTATTTTAAGCCAAAATCGCAAGTTTCTTATTCTCTGTACGTTGCTTTTCCTGTTCCTCATCAACTTCAGTATCTTACACAGCCTCTAAATTCTTCCTCCAACTTTTCAAACTTATTTTCCGACCTGTCAAAAGCACTATCTTCAACAAACAGAAGCTGTGACAACACAAACTTCATACCAGATTTATTATCTTTAAAACCTGCACTTCTCTCCAACAATAACATTCACTTATTTTAAAATCCCGCTAAACAGTTTCTATCCCTCGTCTAAGTACTTCTTATTAAATATGTAACAATGTTAGTCAGCCGCTCCGGGTCACAGCCTTGTGAAAAGTTTTAATTGGAATAATATATAAGAATATTAATGAAGATGGGACACTGTGTTCATGACTCGGTCTCTATAATCTGAAACAGATGATTAAACACACACACACACACACACACATACAGTGGCACACATGTTCGTTCACATACATCGCTTAAATCTGAAAAATGTAACTAACACACACACACACACACATACACACAATGTTCGTTCACAGTACATGCTTAAATCTGAAGAAGTTATTGTACCCGGCTAGGCGAAACTTTAAGAAAGAAGCGGAAACCAAAAAAACAAATAGAAGAGGTGGAACTGAGGAATATGAGTGGAGAGAGTGAGAAGTAATATTAGCAGGGTCTGGATATAAGATGGAGGAAGAGTGGAAAAAAAAAGGTTTGTGATTTCTGCATAGAGATGGAGGAAAGGGTACATGGAACAGGAGACAAGGGCTACAGCTGCCGAGGCAAAGATACAAATCCTGGAAGAGGATCTAAGGAGCTGAGGAAGGAACTAGAGGAGATGAAAGAAAGAATAAGGTACAACATACTGAAAGGAATTGACAGGGTGGACAGGTATAGATTGCTCGATAGACAATTAACGGGAACACAAGGACACAGCTGGAACTTAAAAACACAGAGGTTATACAGCGATATTAGGAAGTATCTCTTCAGTCTTAGAGTAGACAGGAAGTGGAACGACCTAGACAATGGAGTGGTAGAGGTAGGATCCATACATAGCTTTTAGAAAAGGCATGAAAAGGCTTTAGAAGCCAGGAGAGAGTGACCTAAGTAGCGGGTAGCGATGTTGCCAAGAGGAGAGAGAGATTACCCCTGCGACCACATATATGTGAGTGAAACGCACAACGTTGATAACAGAAGACGTTGTTTTCTCTCATATCCCCATAATTCACATGACTTGAAATGTTCCATGATTCGCCACGGTGGCGTAATTGGCTGAATGAGCCAACATTTAGCTGTTTTACAGAGGCATCACCAGCAGAAAGAAATCCAGCTGACTGAATCAGCTGGTAATGAATGACTACCTAAATAATTGTTTACGTCAGTCAGCTGATCCTCACGTCAATCAACTGATCCTCCCGACACGAGTAGTGGATGGTCATTATTCTGATGGTAGGTGCAGTGGTGGTAAGTCATTATTTTGATGGGGTCGAGTGGTGATGTCATTATTATGATGGGGCCGAGTGGGCTGCCTAATCACACCTACCTACTCCCACTTATGTACTCTGATATATTTTTAAAACTCCCCAAAGTGGTGGCAACAGTGACACTACTTGGGAAATTGTTCCATTCTTCTTCAACTTTACTGATCTATGAACATTCTCAAGTTACCGATGATTAGTTTTCTTGAGCTTATATTGTATTTTATTTATCCAAGTAAGGAAGGTTTATTGAAGATAAGTTTATTTGTGAATTTTCTGCCCTTATGATCATGTCCTCTGGTTTGCAACTATCTTTCTCTCTCTTTCTCTCTCTCTCTCTCTCTCTCTCTCTCTCTCTATGTCAACATCAGTCATGGTATGCACACTAATCGCCCCCTTAATAACATACGAACAAACAAGAGAAAGCAAACAAAACTGTAAGTCTTTAGTAGAAACCTTGACAAATCCGATGATTTACACGACTTTTCGTCTCCCACTTCAATAATGAGAGACCGTTGTTTGTTCATTAAAACTTCACCCTGTTGACAAACTATACAATATTGTTTATATTACTCCGCTTAAACTCAAAAATTAACATGCTGCTTCTCAGAAGCTTTGTTTATAATTGTCGTCACAATTATTTACACGCAGCTGTTTCTTGACTTTCGTTATTTGAAGCGGGAGAGATTATTTTTTTTTGTGCGATTAAGTTCTTTCGGGAAATATGTCAACTTAAGACACTGGATTTTAAGTTTCCGGTTTACATAACGTTCGAAAACCGTGTAATGCCGTGTAATAATGGAATTACCGACAAAATGTCAGGTAACTGGACACAGATGCAACTATTGTGACATTTTATTGTGGTAACGTTTTGCTTTGTCACGCCGTAACGGCTTTGGAGGCTTGACGAAGTTCCTGGAGAGCGAAACGTTGCCACAATAAAACAACACATTAGTTGCATCTGTGACCATTTACCTAACAATTCGTAACTGTTTAACCACCTGCCGATGTCAAACCAGGAAGGGCACGCCAAAATAACTGATGGAATGGAAGGTCAGAGACTCAGAATTGACAGTCTAGTTTACTTAAGTCTACCTCCCTGTCTTCCCCAAGTTTCGTAGTTCAATAACAGCAAAGGCTCGAAAAGCTACGTTCCTTCATACTTCTCTGGTAACTCGAAACATTTCGGTCGCTGCGCGATCCAAGTATCCCCCGTATTCCATAAGCCCAGGCGCCTCTACCTCATTGCAGGCTAAAGGAATAGTGCAGGGTGGTGATACAATTCTAGTGCAGCAAAATATAAAAATACTATGTATGCATGTACGTACATACGCTTTATCGTATGCATGCATATGCGTTTGTGTCCATGTGTACACTTTTTATATGTACGCAATTGCCAATTGTTCCAATAATTTGGTCTTTGTTATCGTACACAAGCACTGAAAATTTGAAGCCTATCTGATGAGGCGTTCTCGAATTAGGAGCGACATGAAAACAAAAACTTGAAGAAAAAAAATTGGGGCATCCACTTAAAATTCACCCAATGGGGGGCAGATCTAATTACCTGGGAGCGTGGCTGGCCTCTCCCTCCTCTCTCGTTCCACCACACCGTCTTGAAGGCAAGAAACTCCTTATATAGTACACTCCTTATATAGTCTCCTCCAGCGAAGGAGCAAGACACCTTCCTCACTCAGCAGCTCCTAGAAGGTAGTTAATAAGGCGTTGGTACTGGCTTGCGACGTTACGATGGACTACGCATCCCTGGTAGCTGTTATCATCCGGTTACATAATCTTCATAAGTTACCTTCCTGGTTACATAATCTTCATAACTGTGTAACCTTACGGATTATGTTACCTTCTTACATATGTAGCCTTCCTAGTTATGTAACTTTTTTTCTTGTGTGACCGTAAATGTGTACGCTTCTCGTTACGCAACCTTCCAGCCTGTGTGACCTTCCGGGTTACGTAACCTTCCAGCCTGTGTGACCTTCCGGGTTACGCAACCTTCCAGCCTGTGTGACCTTCCGGGTTACGTAACCTTCCAGCCTGTGTGACCTTCCGGGTTACGTAACCTTCCAGCCTGTGTGACCTTCCGGGTTACGTAACCTTCCAGCCTTTGTAATCATTCAGTGCTACGTAACTTTGTGCCTATTAACCTTCCTGGTTACGTAAGCAACCTAGTGGGCTAAGTGTTTGTTATACAATTTCGTGTTTGTATCCCTCAGCCGAAGGTCAACCTTGACGGTCATATCTTGAACTTAATGTTATACTCCAGTGGCTTATATACCCAGACTGACGTTATAAATGGCTTAACTGACTACCCGCCTTGGTTAGTTTATTCTGTGTGTGTATATTTGTGTGTGTCTGTCTGTTGTCAGTGTGTTCGCTTTTTATGTCAGTGTGCCTATCTTTGTGGGTCTGTGTATATGTCAGTGTGTCTGTCTGTATGTATTTTTGTGTCTGTCTGTATGTGTCTCTTTGTGTCTGTCTATATGTCTGTATTTTTGTGTCTATATGTCTGTCTTTTTGTGTCTGTCTTTGTGCCTACCTAGTTGTATCTGCGGGAGATGGGGGGTTGAAATCCATCTCTTGAGTCCTTTGCTCGTTGATGATCTGGTAAGACCTACTTACCTATACTCCTCAGTTCCTATCACACCTGCTTTTAAAACCATTCACAAGTAACCCACATTTTTCAAAAGAAACTTTAGACTACATTCAGGAGCGTTCGGAAAATTATCAAGTCACTTGATAATGGCGCTGAGAGGACAGGAAGGTCGTCTACATTGTCCTCTCCTCTGTGCAGATTATAATCTGCACAAAGGAGAGGACAGTGTAGACGATCTTCCTGTCCTCTCTGCGCCATTATTATCTGTAAATTGTTCCAGACACGTTACTACGACTTTTCTCTCTTGAATCCACGAATGAAATTAGCCTCTTCTTCCTCTCTGTTTCATGCACCTTGTCCCCATTTCTCTCTTTGATTCTCTGTTTGAGTGCAATTCCGTGTGTGTGTCTCGGCTTGTCTGACCCGTCAGCCACTGTTTCTTAGTGACCTCACCTTGGAGAAAGAGCTGGAGACTTCAGCTGGGACTTCTGTATTTCACCTGGTTTATTATATTCACGGGGAGGCGCTGAACCTGTGTGTGGGAGGGAATGGGGTTTCATCAGAGGGGAAGAGCACCTCTAGTTCCTTGAATCAAGAGCCCTTCAACAGCACCATATCAACCCCACTGAAGAGAGTTCAGAGGGAAGGAGGGTTTGTATAGAATTATTATTATTATTATTATTATTATTATTATTGATATTATTGAATAAATAGCATTGTTGTTTATTCAATAACGACTTCAGAAAAAAGTTCGTAATAAATTTACGATGCTGAGCACACTGTCATTATCACGTGCCAGTATACACTACCACGTGCCAGTATACACTACCACGTGCCAGTATACACTACCACGTGCCAGTATACACTACCACGTGCCAGTATACACTACCACGTGCCAGTATACACTACCACGTGCCAGTATACACTACCACGTGCCAGTATACACTACCACGTGCCAGTATACACTACCACGTGCCAGTATACACTACCTCGTGCCAGTATACACTACCACGTGCCAGTATACACTACCACGTGCCAGTATACATTACCATTGTGTGAATATCAGCTGTACTGCCGCGTGATCTGCATTCATTTTGTTTTTTAAATAAAAGAAGTACGATAGGTAGTTGACGCGTCTGAATTAATGAAGCCAAGGTTTCAATTACAAAAATTATTTTTTTTTATCGTGGTGAAGTGTCAACAAATGTTGACCGAAGGAAATAAACACTTGCAGTGTGATCCTCCTGGGGAAGGGGGAAGGAGAGGGGGAAGGAGAGGGGGAAGGAGAGGGGGGGGTAAAATTTGCAGATGTTCCCTCCGCTTCAAAGTGTTGGGTATAATTGACCATAATTTTTAAAGGGGTGGACCGGTAAGCCAGCGGAAGGCCTCAGTCAGATGACCAAAAGGTCCAGCTGCGGGTCATCATCTGACTAAGACCCGCGTCAGGAAACACCTGTCCTGTTTCCTGACGAACCTTACCTAACCTAACCCTAAAGTGTTGGGGGAAGATGTCCCCCTCCCCTTCCCTCCGCCTCCCTTCCCATCCCCTCCCGTCCCGTCATCCCTAACGATGCACGTGAAAAGATAATATAGGAAACATACGTACAAAGGAAAGGAAAAATCGTGCTTCAGAGAAAATGGGAATTGTACAAGACTGAACTTGTTAGAAAAATGAGAAACATTCAAAGTGCAGCATAAGCCGCTATATATATATATATATATATATATATATATATATATATATATATATATATATATATATATATATATATATATATATATATGTCGTGCCGATTAGGTAAAACTGGTCAATTAGCAAGAACTCATCTAAAATGAAGTCCTTTCTAAAATTTTCTCTTATACGTTTAAAGATATATTTTTTTCATTTATATTAATGTAAGAATTTATAATTTTGTACCAAGAGAAACTTTGAAAACCTACCTAACCTTATTACAACAAGCGCAATTTAATTTAGCCTAACCCAACTAAATATATTTTAGATACGTTAACATTAATTTAATAATAAAGAAACACAATGAAATATATTTTTTTCGTTAGGTTCAGAATGATTTTTGCGAAATTATTGCATACACAAATTTTCGCTTGTCTTATATGGCAAGAAGAGCGTTGCTATTTAAGCCAAAATCGCAAGTTTTACCTAATCGGCACGACATATATATATATATATATATATATATATATATATATATATATATATATATATATATATATATATATATATATATATATATATAATGTGTGTGTCGTATGCGTGTGTGTGTGTGTGTATGAATGTATGCATTGCTGAATAGGTAAAACTTACGATTTTGGCTTAAATAGCAACGCCTTCTTGCCGAATAAGGCAAGCGAAAATTTGTGTATGCAATAATTTCGCAAAAATCATTCTGAATCTTTTGGTACAAAATTATTAATTTATACAGTAACAGTAATAAAAAAAATATATATATTTAAACGTATAAGAGAAAATTTTAGAAAGGACTTAATTTTAAATGAGTTCTTTCTAAATGACCAATTTCTCCACGACATTTTATATATATATATATATATATATATATATATATATATATATATATATGTGTGCATGTAAAACTGGTCAATTAGCAAGAACTCATCTAAAATTAAGTCTTTCTAAATTTCTCTTATACGTTTAAAGATATATTTTTCATTTATGTTAATGTAAGAATTTATAATTTTGTACCAAGAGAAACTTTGAAAACCTACTAACCTTATTACAACAAGCGCAATTTAATTTAGCCTAACCCAACTAAATATATTTTAGATACGTTAACATTAATTTAATAATAAACAAACACAATGAAATATATTTTTTTCGTTATGTTCAGAATGATTTTGGCGAAATTATTGCATACACAAATTTTCACTTGTCTTATATGGCAAGGTGAGCGTTGCTATTTAAGCCAAAATCGCAAGTTTTACCTAATCGGCACGACAATTTGTGTATGCAATAATTTCGCCAAAATCATTCTGAACATAACGAAAAAAATATATTTCATTGTGTTTGTTTATTATTAAATTAATGTTAACGTATCTAAAATATATTTAGTTGGGTTAGGCTAAATTAAATTGCGCTTGTTGTAATAAGGTTAGGTAGGTTTTCAAAGTTTCTCTTGGTACAAAATTATAATTTTTTACATTAACATAAATGAAAAAAATATATCTTTAAACGTATAAGAGAAATTTTTAGAAAGGACCTATTTTTAAATGAGTTCTTGCTAATTGACCAGTTTTACCTAATCGGCACGACATATATATATATACGTATATATATATATATATATATATATATATATATATATATATATATATATATATATATATATATATATATTATAATATAGTATAATATCTGCATAAATTTGTCAACTATTCTTTTAATATGGTATACAATACCTGCAGATTAATGACTAAGGTAGTGAACACTGGCCTCCAGCCTGGGGGACTGATTACCTCATCTTTCACTCTCGTCTGAATATAGTTCAGCAAGACTAAGGGACTGATTACCTCACCTTCTGCTGTTTCCAGTTTCAACGCCTCCGTGTTGTATTGATAAAGCCACTGGTGGGCGAAACATCATGAAACAAAGCCACTGGTGGGCGAAACATCATGAAATAAAGCCACTGGTGGGCGAAACATCATGAAATAAAGCCACTGGTGGGCGAAACATCATGAAACAAAGGCACTGGTGGGCGAAACATCATGAAACAAAGCCACTGGTGGGCGAAACATCATGAAATAAAGCCACTGGTGGGCGAAACATCATGAAATAAAGCCACTGGTGGGCGAAACACCCTGAAATAAAGCCACTGGTGGGCGAAATATCATGAAATAAAGCCACTGGTGGGCGAAACATCATGAAATAAAGCCACTGGTGGGCGAAACATCATGAAATAAAGCCACCCAGCTGTTGCACACGTGTCTAGCCCACCATCGTGTCTCAGAATATTAAGAATGTTTATGAGCTTTACGTAGAAGAAAATTATTATATGAGAGGAGGATGGGGATTTTAATATGATAGTTTTTTTTTTTTTACTTGCATGCAAAATTTCCATGTTTTTATTTCGACCAAATTCTGTGAGGAGAGAAACCAGAAATGACAAAATGTAAACAAAATACAATTCTTTCTTTACTTCTAATATGACAACGGAATGGCGTATTATTTTTTTATATCCCTCTCCCCCTCCCTCCTCTCCCTCTCCTCTCTCCCTCCTCTCCCTCCCTCTCTCCTAGATCTCCTCCCCCTCCCCTTCCCGCTACGCTTCTTCCACTTCCCCCAGTAGAACACTCCCCCTCCCCACCATCTCTGGTAGCGGTGGAGAACAGTCAGCTCCGAGTCTAATCTCCTTTTGGTTAAATCTACAATCCATTAATGGATTTTGGCAGATAAAGAACGCCCCCCAACCCCTCCCTCCTTCCCTCCCTCCCCTGTACTCCTAACCCTCCCTCTCTCCCTCACCCTCCTACTCCTACCTACCTCCGCTCTTTCTCTCTTCCCTTACTTTCATTTATCCTTTCCTCTCTGATCCCTCAGTCTTCCCTTCTACTTTACTCTCTCTTCTTTCCATCTCCTCTCCTCCCTCAAGTTGCACTCCTCCTCTTCCTTCACTCTTCCAGACATTCTTCATTCACTGCTTTACCCCCTTTCTATCCTCTCTCTCCCTTTATCCTCCTTGAATCTCTCTTCCTCCCTTGAATCTCTCTCCCCTTTCTATCCTCCCTTGAATCTACTCTTTCCCCTTTCTATCCTCCCTTGAATCTACTCTTTCCCCCTTTCTATCCTCCCTTGAATCTACTCTCTCCCCCTTTCTATCCTTCCTTGAATCTACTCTTTCCCCCCTTTCTATCCTCCCTTGAATCTACTCTTTCCCCCCTTTCTATCCTCCCTTGAATCTACTCTCCCCCCTTTCTATCCTCCCTTGAATCTACTCTTCTTCCCCCTTTCTATCCTCCCTTGAATCTACTCTTTCCCCTTTCTATCCTCCCTTGAATCTACTCTCCCCCTTTCTATCCTCCCTTGAATCTACTCTTCCCCCTTTCTATCCTCCCTTGAATCTACTCTTCCCCCTTTCTATCCTCCCTTGAATCTACTCTTCCCCCTTTCTATCCTCCCTTGAATCTACTCTCTCCTCCTTTCTATCCTCCCTTGAATCTACTCTTTCCTCCTTTCTATCCTCCCTTGAATCTACTCTCTCCCTCCTTTCTATCCTCCCTTGAATCTACTCTCTCCCTCCTTTCTATCCTCCCTTGAATCTACTCTCTCTCCCTCCTTTCTATCCTCCCTTGAATCTACTCTCTTCCTCCTTTCTATCCTCCCTTGAATCTACTCTCTCCCTCCTTTCAATCCTCCCTTGAATCTACTCTCTCCCCACTTTCTATCCTCCCTTGAATCTACTCTCTCCCCACTTTCATCCTCCCTTGAATCTACTCTCTCCCCTTTCTATCCTCCCTTGAATCTCTTCCACTCTATCCTCCCTGAACACTTTCCTCTATCCTCCCTTGAATCTACTCTCTCCCCACTTTCTATCCTCCCTTGAATCTACTCTCTCCCCACTTTCTATCCTCCCTTGAATCTACTCTCTCCCCACTTTCTATCCTCCCTTGAATCTACTCTCTCCCCACTTTCTATCCTCCCTTGAATCTACTCTCTCCCCACTTTCTATCCTCCCTTGAATCTACTCTCTCCCCACTTTCTATCCTCCCTTGAATCTACTCTCTCCCCACTTTCTATCCTCCCTTGAATCTACTCTCTCCCTCCTTTCAATCCTCCCTTGAATCTACTCTCTCCCCACTTTCTATCCTCCCTTGAATCTACTCTTTTTTCCCCATCTTTCTATCCTCCCTTGAATCTACTCTCCTCCTCTCCCTAACTTTCTATCCTCCCTTGAATCTACTCTCTCCTCCTATCCTCCTTGAATCTTTCCTCATCTCTGAATCTCTTCTTCTTTCAACCTCAACCTCCTTCCCTCCCCATCCCCCTCCCCCCACCCCTCCCCTCCTGCAGCTTACCGACATATTTGTGACGTCAGAGAACACTGGGTATATATATCCTCCTTCATTTTTTTTTAATTACATCAGCCATTACAAAATCCTTTGATCGTTTTAGAGACACTAGAGAAAGGAAGAAAAAAACGTGATAATTACTAATTTCAGTTTTGATTTCGTTACAGAAATACGGAACTTTTTGTTTTCGTTTTTTAACGAATGTATTAACGAACACAGGAAGATTTTTGTGACGGTGAGCGATGTATTTTTTCGTTCTAGTTTGTTCACTGTAATTTATTGTTCTCCGGTTGTAATGGCCGGTTTGGATTGGTTAATGACTGGTTGGTGATTGGCTGGGATGTTTTATACTGGTTGATGATTGGCTGGGATGTTTTATATTGGTTAATGACTGGTTGGTGATTGGCTGGGATGTTTTATATTGGTTAATGACTGGTTGGTGATTGGCTGGGATGTTTTATATTGGTTAATGACTGGTTGGTGATTGGCTGGGATGTTTTATATTGGTTAATGACTGGTTGGTGATTGGCTGGAATGTTTTATATTGGTTAATGACTAATTGGTGATTGGCTGGGATGTTTTATATTGGTTAATGACTGGTTGGTGATTGGGTGGGATGTTTTATATTGGTTAATGACTGGTTGGTGATTGGCTGGGATGTTTTATATTGGTTAATGACTAATTGGTGATTGGCTGGGATGTTTTATAGTGGTTAATGACTGGTTGGTGATTGGCTGGGATGTTTTATATTGGTTAATGACTGGTTGGTGATTGGCTGGAATGTTTTATAGTGGTTAATGACTGGTTGGTGATTGGCTGGAATGTTTTTATTGGTTAATTGATATGTGATTAGCTGTAGTGTTTTTTATTGGTTTATTGCTGAGGAGTGGTGATTGGCTGCAATGTTCTGATTGGCTAATGACCTGATTATGCGCAATCCCATGCAGTGACAGGCTCTTGATCCAAGGAAGCGGGCCTATCTTCCCCTTCTTTGGATTGAACATAAATACCCCATTTAAATCCCCCCAGGTGCAGTATAACTCCTGCGGGTTTAACGCTCTGAATGGTACGCAGCTAATTTTTTTCTTTTGTGTATTTATCTTCTTGTTTATCATGCGGTTTTTACTCCACATTTATTATTATTGTTTCTTTAATTGTCATTAATTAAATTATCATTATTACCATTTATTATTTTATTATTTATTATTTATTATATTATTTATTATTTTCATCATATTATTATATATTTTATTATTAAATTATCATCAATTATTATTTTAATTATATTTCTTTTATGATTAATTATCAATTATTATTAACATTATTATTGTTGTTGTACTGTTAGTAGTGGCAGCATTAGTCTCACTATTATTATTATTATTATTATTATTATTATTATTATTATTATTATTATTATTATGCATTCGTATGGAGCGCTAAACCCGTAGGAGGGGCCTACAGATATTTTTGGGAATTTGAGAGAATCAGGTTCGATATAAAGGGAGGTCAGGTGCAATTTACTGTATGGAGAATCCCCACTGGCGTGTAAGAACCTGCCTTGAGGGGCTAGCCACGCATTCTCTCTCTCTCTCTCTCTCTCTCTCTCTCTCTCTCTCTCTCTCTCTCTCTCTCTCTCTCATCCTTCACGACGCCTTGATCACACTCAAAGTAATCACAAAAGTTATAATTGCTCGCCTTTACCCTCCTGTCTTCCGCAAATTGCTTCATTCGCCGATTAACTACTCTATTGTTACCATCATTTTTTTATTATCTAGGCACGCCACATATTAGTAAACATAGGTGTTTAGTGTGTGTGTGTGTGTGTGTGTGTGTGTGTGTGTCAGAGGTGTCCCTGTTTGCAGACGATGTGAAACTGATGAGGAGAATACAAGTTGAAGAGGATCAGGTAAGCCTACAAGGGGATCAGGACAGGCTGTAAGCCTGGTCCTACAAATGGCTCCTGGAGTTCAACCCCAGCAAGTGTAAAGTTATGAAGATTGGGGAAGGACAAAGGAGACCGCAGACGCAGTACAGGCGTCTTGGAGTGAGCGTCATACCTCACGTCTTGGAGTGAGCGTCATTCCTCATGTCTTGGAGTGAGCGTCATACCTCACGTCTTGGAGTGAGCGTCATACCTCACGTCTTGGAGTGAGCGTCATACCTCACGTCTTGGAGTGAGCGTCATACCGAGCACATCACCTGAGGCGCACATCAACCAAATAATTGCTTGCAGCATATGGACGCCTAGCAAACCTAAGAATAACATTTCGACATCTAAGTAAAGAGTCATTCACGACACTACATCGTGTACGTCAGGCCCATACTGGAGTACGCAGCACCAGTATGGAAACCACACCTGGTCAAACACGTCAAGAAATTAGAGAAAGTGCAAAGATTTGCAACAAGACTTAGTCCCGGAACTGAGGGAGTTTGTCCTACACGAACACTGGAAGACAGGGAGGATAGGGTGGATATGATAACATATAAAATACTGAGAGGAATTGACAGGGTGGATAGGGATAGAATGTTTCAGAGATGTGACACAGCAACAAGGGGTCACAACTGGAAGTTGAAAACTCAGATGAGTCACGGGGATGTTAGGAAGCATTTCTTCAGCCATAGAGTTGTCATGAAGTGGAACAATCTGGAGAGAGATGTGGTGAAGGCAGGATCCATACATAGGTTGAAGAAGAGGTATGATAAACCACATTGAGCAGGGAGAGAGTGGACCTAGTAGCGACCAGTGAATCGACCCCTGCAACCATAATTAGGTGAGTGTACACACATACACAAAACGTGGAGGGATAAGATGCTAGAGGTGGATATGGACAACTTCATGCATCAATATGTCAAGGGCACAACCAGAGAGAGAGAGATAAGAGGATGAACCAGCAAAGCTGGACCTCGTATTCACCCTGAGTGATTCTGATATAAAGGATATTGAAAATGAGAGCACCCTCAGTGCTAAAGATCACACAGTTCTGAATTTTGTATATCTTGTGGAGGTAAACTTGGAGAGATAGCACAGGAAGGATGAGAGAAGATAAACCTCAAAAGAGAAGACTACGCAGGCAGGAGGCATTTCTTGAATGAGGTGCAGTGGGAGAGAGAACTGGAAGGGAAGACAGCAAGTGAGATAATGGAGTATGTAGCTGCAAGGTGCGGAGAGGCAGAGGAGAGATTCATACCCGAGAGCAAAATAAACAATGTAAAGAACAGTGAGTGCCCATGGGTCTTCCAGAGGAGCAGAGACGAAAACTAAACGTGCTAGAGCATATTGAAAGTAAACAGAAAAACAAGGAAGTGAACAGAAAAACAGGACCAAATATGTGGGTAAGAAGAGAGACTCAGCGACAATTTGAGAATTACATAGAATCGAAAGCCAAATCCGACCCTAAGTTGCTATACTGCCACATCAGGAGAGAGACAATGCTAAAGGACCAGGTAATCAGGCTGAAAAGGGAATGGAGAGTTTACAAAAGTATGACCAGAAAGTCTGTCAAGAGCTCAGGAAGAGGTTTAAGGATTCACATAGAGCCAAAGAGGTAGTGTGCACCAGCGAGTGAACACAATACATACGACAGAAATATGAGGAAAGCGATGGGACGAGATCCAGATAGTCTCTCTCCATGGGTTCTGAGAGAGCGGCGACAGTGTGTGTGCCATTAGCCATAATCCTCAACTAGGCAATTGACACAGGGTAACTGCCAGAGGTGCGGAAGCCAGCAAATGTAGTCCCGATACTTAAGAGAACAGACAAGTAGTATTTAACTATAGGTCAGTGTTATTGACATGCATAGTATGCAAGGTTATGGAGAAGACAGTGAGAAGAGTGGTGGATTTCCTATAATCGAACCCACACCTTGCCAAGCACATCAAGAAACTGGAGAAAATGCAGAGGCTGCGACAAGACTTGTCACAGAGCTAAAGGGTATGTCCTATGAGGAGAGATTAAGGGAACTGAACATGATGACATTAGAAGAAAGAAGAGGGTTGGTATGATTACACACAAAATACTTAGAGGAATTGACAGGATGGACAGTAACAGGTTTTTCGAGAGACGTAAAAGAGGAACATGAGGCACAGCTAGAATCTGAAAATGCAAATGAGTCACAGGTATGTCAGGAAGATTTTCTCCAGTCCTTGAGCATTCAGGAGGTGGAACGACCTGGACAGTGGAGTGGTAGAGCCAGGATCCACGTATAGTTTTAAGAAGAGGTACGATAAGGCTCTCGAAGCCAGGAAAGAGTAAATCCAGTAGCGACTAGCAAAAAGGAAGGACCAGGAACTTAGCCTCGACTCCTGCGTGTGTGAGTACACACACACAGAAAACAAAAACAGGTCGGCCTAGGAAAGGTTGGAGGAGGTAATGGAGGTTTTGCATGCGAGGGGCTTGGACATGCAGCAAGCGTGTGTGAGCGTATTAAATAGGGGTGAATGGAGACAATTTTTTTTTATGAAGTGTCTATCAACAAGTGCCTCTGACAAATGGTAGCTAACACACAAGCACTGGAGTAATTGTTACACTGAACAAATCGCCAGAAGCGCATATAACCAAAATCATAATCACAAAGAATGCGGTGTAAGAAATAGAACTGACTTCAGAAATCTCGATAAACCACTCTTTAGGACATTGTACTTGACGTATGTCGGGCTGTCATAGAGTATACACCACTAGGAATCCATTCAGAAAGCAAGTTAAGAAGCTAAAGAAACTGCACAGATCTGCAAATAGGTTTGTTCCAGAAGCGAGGAGAGGCTTAAAGAATCTTATTTAAATACCTTCGAAGAGAGAGAGATTCCAGGGAAAACATAATAGCGACGTATAAGATACTCAGGGATTTTTAGAGGAGCCAATGACCGTTTGAAGTGCGAGACACAGAGGCAAGAGAGCATAGGAGTAAAGTGAAAATACAAATGTACCACAAGGATGTTAAAGAGATTAATGAGAAGATAGAGACAACACTATGCATTATATCAAGAGTAAATATAATCACCCAGAAGCTGAATCTTGACCCCCCGAAAATATAACTGGGTGAGTACAAGTAGGTGAGTACAAGTGGGTGAGTACAACTGGACGAGTACAGTGGTGCGTGCTCTGTGCCGCCCAGGGGACAACCCACACTCTCCCTCTATTAAGTTATTCACTCCCACCAACTTGGGTGTCTAAACTTACTTCTCGCTTTTAGCAGCTAACTTTATTTACTCCGTTTTTACCAGCAAGTTTATTCGTTCATTCCTTTGTTTATTGTTTAATTTCGTTGTATCTTTTTTTTGTTGTTGTTGTTCCACATCGTGTGTATTATGTAAGGAGAAGAAAAAGTTATTGCCATTTTTGCGTTTAATGGATACGCGTTAAACCAGTTGGGGTGATACAGTGCCTTGGGAAGGGAAGAGTGGCTCTAACCCATTTGATCAAGAGACTTTCACCAGTAACAGGGCTTTCCCTTTACCTAGTAACTCATTACAGTTGTGACCGGGTGTGGAAGTGTGAATGGCTCATTACTTCGTAATTTGTTCATGATTGTAACCATATATAGACGTGTAGATGATTTATTACCTTTGTAATAGACCAATCCATTATTATTATTATTATTATTATTATTATTATTATTATTGGAAAGCATTCAACCTGTAGAGGCAACATACGAGCATCAAGGTACCCTCTTTCCCCAACTATCCCTTTCTGAAAGGATCCATTCATGATTTTTTTATGACTTACAGCCATCGGTAAAGTTACTTGTAACACTGAAATCACATAAAAGGCCGGCGAATGCTTGACCTCTGACTGGGTCATCCAGCAAACACAGGTCTCTGGTGACACTATTCTCAGCACTACATACATTTTTTTTTAATTGTCTTGGGAAACATAAATGTTTTGGGTACATAAAAATCACATTATCTAGATTTAACTAAGGAGAACCCAATAAAGTCAAGCAATTTGACTTATTTTCATAGAGCTTCTCGAAATCAAGATTTTTTTTTACCTCGATGTTTATCCAAATCCACTGGGTGGGCCTCACCATCTCCTGTTTCCACATCCAGTCATAGTCTAGGCGCATATAAGCTTTCCTGAATCGATGTGAATGAATGGTTCAGAGAACCGACGAGTTGGTAAATTAGACACATATGCAACACTTGGGTATCTTTATTGAGGAAACGTTTCGCCACACAGTGGCTTCATCAGTCCATACAAAGGAGAATCGTGAAGAACAGGAGGAGTGTGAGGTTGTCAGGCCCTCAATCTTGAGTTGATGTTGTCAGTCCATCAATCTATTCAAGATTGAGGCAACATACGAGCATCAAGGTACCCTCTTTCCCCAACTATCCCTTTCTGAAAGGATCCATTCATGATTTTTTTATGACTTACAGCCATCGGTAAAGTTACTTGTAACACTGAAATCACATAAAAGGCCGGCGAATGCTTGACCTCTGACTGGGTCATCCAGCAAACACAGGTCTCTGGTGACACTATTCTCAGCACTCAAGATTGATGGACTGACAACATCAACTCAAGATTGAGGGCCTGACAACCTCACACTCCTCCTGTTCTTCACGATTCTCCTTTGTATGGACTGATGAAGCCACTGTGTGGCGAAACGTTTCCTCAATAAAGATACCCAAGTGTTGCATATGTGTCTAATTTACCAACCTATTTCCTGAATCGAGCTTTCACAGATGCAGTCTACTTTAATCGGTTCTTATCGTTAACCTGAATCTTGGCCCCTACTTCATTGTTTTTGTAGAAACTTGCATCCCACACTACAGTGCTGAAGACTGAAATCTGTAGAACACGCTTGACCTTGGCCGCCTTCGTACATCTCACTGCCTTGACCAGAACGTTGACTTTTTCCACTGTCTTACTCGTGAATTGATAATGCTTCGAGTTGTGTGTTATAAACTTTTCCATTTACGACAACAAGATTCCTAATCTTCTTTGGAATGATGCTGTATCAAAGATTTTTCTGCATTCCTTCAATTCTACTGTTATTGTTTTATATTTAATCGTCATAACACTACATTCTTAAAGCAGGCTTTCCCGTCCTAAATCCCTGTGGGTTTTCCCCTGACAAATCTTCCTCTTTCTGTATATTCTATTTGTAGCTCAAGTGCTCTTAGCACTGTCGTTTAAC